>JAUUEB010016225.1:0-17024 GCA_032362205.1 Clione limacina
CCTTACTGAGGGCTGTTTAAAGACTCGATCTATTTCAACAGTTTGTCAAGCCGTTGTCAAGATCAAAGACATTATAAAAACAGGTGGAAAATCTTCCCTTCCAGGATACAAATCTTAAAATGGTCTATCAGTGGTCAAACTGCTTTAAGTATAACAGAAAAAGGAGTAACATTGTAATAAGGTCTTCTCAGTGTAACAATTACACTTGTTAGAGTAACATCTGGCATGTCTGCCACACCCTTTCTGTCTCCATCCCCAGGGCTCCCAGTGACTAGCTTTCAAAACCCCTCACTCCATAAGTTCAATACGTCCACTGTTAACACCAAATTTGTATTTGGAAAGGAGATTAGAGGGAAATTTTGAAAAACACCATTTTAGTCTTAAAAATTGTGAAAATCTTAGGGAAAAAAAGACAACATGCGGCTGCAAATACATGATGCAGAGATGATGATAATAGATTGTTTTTATTTTATCTGGCCTTAGTTTATTGTTTTAAAAAAAATATTAAAATTATGAATCTAATGATTATGTAATGCTGTTTGTTGGTACAAAACAGACAACTAAATCAAAGCTTTTTTTGTTTTAGCTGATAAAAAACAAATGATTTTTCAAGAGAAGATTGGATGAATCTACAATCAGTGAGGGATCTACAACATATTAGCTAAACTGTCATTTTACAAAATGCTCTGATTGTTGCTATCATCTATCCAGCAAACATTTGGACTCTACCTCTTCTGTAAAGAAGATTCTATTCCTATGTGCCTAGTCCACTAGGGCAAGTCACACAAACGGCACACTGGTGGGATATACATATCTAAAAAATTTGTTTCAAAGAAACATACAAAAATATAGAAGAAGGAATGTCACCAAACAAAACCAACAAGATCTGAAACCAATGCTGGGAAACACTGACAATATTTCACCTGATTACAATGTGGCTACTTCTACTCTACTCATCTGATTGATATCAGACAACGCTTGTCCTCATTATTGGTATATCGACGTTAGGGTTCTACTTTATTCCATATCCATGTTTTTGAAGGTGCAAGTGTTGGACATGAATTTCGTATTGAAGATGCAGTAATGCGATGTCACACATTCCAATAAAAAATAATAAATTAACACTCTTCGTAATACATATGGTCTAAGATGCACTATGATAAATCTCCATTGCGATAAACTATATTACTTTAAGAGGGATTTCTAATCAACTCAGGATGGATAGGAAGAATCTAAAAATATGATCCATTGGGACTACTATCCGAGTACTTACGCTTTCAAAAACATTTTCAAGTATCTATAAAAGACATGTAAGAGGGATCTTTTTAACATTCAATACAAACTCATGTGCTAATAGTGACATGTGTTTAAGAAAAATAACAATTGTAAGAATTTATTTGATTTTCACATTGAGCAGAAGAACTCCTACATTCCATGAATGAAATCAGAACTACTTTATCCTGATCACTCCTTTGGTATAAAATAGTTAAGAAAGATAAGAACTCTTTTTTGGAGGGCAGGCAAATTTGTTATCTTACGATATAAAAGTAAAAACATATCTGACAGTCTCTGGAACATCAGTACAGTAGGCAACCACTTGTCATCAATGCTTTGTAACAGAAACAAAAAAAACGCAAAATTCTGATGTAAACAAAAGAACAATGTCACAGAGCTGTCAACCATTTCTTAGAGGATGTTAATTCAATTTATAGAATTTTTTTTCTCTCCTAAAACTACTTAATAAATCTCAAAGTGCATCAAGAAGTGTTCCTAATCAACTCTTAACATATGATTATTGATGTACAGATGGTTGTACCCATCTCTCTACTTTTTTCCTCTTTCTTTTTTCCCCATATCCCTCTCCTAAGACAACTCTATTTTTAAGGATTTGAACTTAATGGTAATTTTCCTATTCTGAATTCATATTTCACAGCTTTATGTTTCTTAATGCTGATGTACAATCTTCAAAAAATTAAAAAAATTCTTAAATTATTTAATTATTATACAGTCAAGACTCCCAAACCAAAACAACCTTTTTTCCAAACGATTTATTAGATAATTCCTAGAATAAATTGACAAAGGTTTTGATAATTGCCAAAAGAAATGAACATATGTCAGCAAAGTATTCTGGTTCAAAGTTAAATAAGCCGACAAACATAAATATCTCTCTTTAGAAGAACACTTTGTATTATTCTCTTTATTCCTATTAATCTTGTTCTATAAAATTAAATTTGTTTGCTTGACTGACAGGTCTGTGGCTAAAATAATATGTATAAAGAGATACCATTGCAACAATTGCTTCGCTATAGCTTCGCATCCGCCGCTTTCGCATCATCATTGCTTCTTGTAGCTGTGCTTCCTACATACCAACCAAACATAAGATTATGCTCATAGTTTTAAAACAAATGCAACGCAAAGTTTGTGGTTAAAGTTGAAGACCATTTTTTAGTATGTTCTATAATTCAAAGGAAATTGTGAAGATAAGGAAAAGCATTTTTTTAAAGGTTCACAAAGATTTATTGCAGGTTTTTTTTTACATTGCTTTTATAAAAATCTGACGCCTGGTCACTAGTTGACAAGCGGTCAAAATATATAAAAAGTTGTTCTCTCATAATAATCTTATGTTGCATTTCCGACTGCCGATCAATGATCAGCCGTGCAATTCTTATATATGGAAAATATTCTTAAAACTCTGTAAATCAAAATTCCTAATTCACAAATAATAGCAACAGATAGATTAGAATCAAAATAAGTAAACCCGAGGTTTGACTGGCACAAAAAACAACAGAAGACTGATTTAAAACTCTTAAAAAGAATATAGATAAGCCCAGCTATAAACTATACAAAATGCAGTATTTGAGAAATATAAAGCAAAAGAAAAAAGCTTTTTGTATCAATACAAATCACTTAATACAATGAATCTAAAAATCTAGGAAAGAAATATTTGATGTGTTGTAAAACGAGAAAATAGATAATAATAATAGTGATTTAAAGATGATGAAGAGATACTTTAATTTTGGATATACAGCTTTCTTCAATGCAATAACAAACATCCCACAATAGATATATAGTCTCGAACACAAAATGTATATTTTATTTCAAAATGGACAAAAAAACTTATAGAGAAAATATAAGGCAGAGATCTTTAAACCAAGAACTTGTTTAGACAAAACTGACCTGGCACTGGAAGAATGGGTGTATCAAAGACTCGTGGGCTGTAAGTCGCTGCTTTGGGTTCACAACTAGAAATTTCTCAATCTGAAAAACATTGTCAATTTCAAAGTTAAAAATGCAATTCATCATGAGAACATCTCACAAGACATGCGTGTAGTTCACATACAGTCAATGACCTTGAAAAAAACTTTTTTGATTAAATACACTTTATACACCAAATTATAACACCACAACAACTAGAACATTGGTAAAATAGTTTATTTTTCCTTTTCTGTCATTCCGAGAGTATTTGAAAGACCAAGACTTCAGATGATTGCATCTTTCTTCTTATCCAATATTGGTTAGTAAATTTAGGGGTTCAGTCAGACTAGCTGATTGAACTCTAGCTAAACAAAACATTGGACCATTGAAAATGATACAAAGTCTGCTACCCTTAAAGCTCTGACAGTCATCAAAATATCAGCACTTACAGTAGAGATTAAACCAAGTACCTTCTTCTGAGGCCACAATAAAATTACAACCAAGTTATCTATCTAACAAGGGAAAAGTGACGTCTTTATACACCCAAGGGACAAAGAGAACAGGGAGAAAAGGAATAATACAGTCGAACCTGAAGAAACAGCTACCTAATTATCCCAGCCAGTGAATAGAAGTCTTTCCATTGTTTTTCCTATTCAAAAGTTATATCTAAAACAGCCACTTGTCTAAAGTAGCCACTTTAAACAGGTCTAAAGGGTGGCCGCTTCAGCAAGGTTTGACTGAACGCATCTGTTTTAGATGAGCCCTTTGACTGCCTGATGGATCTCCAAAGGACTGCAGACTTATATGTGATACCAGTTTGTCTATCTGAGGAATGAAATGAAGAAGAAGAGATAATAGAAGTAAGAAAAAAACAAATGTCCTCACTAGATTTTTGGGTGGATCAGAGATGTCGTCCCACTCAGGACTGTTGAAGGTGTAGTCTGCATTCATGATGGCTCGGAGCATCATCATCTGACGACGGTTCCAAAAGGGAGGAGCACCACACAATCTAAGAGAGACAAATACAAATAGTTGAGTTCAAGTTGATGATCAAGAAAATATGACTACTTTATCAGAAGATAAGTTGACAATACTTTCTATTCTGATCTGATTGGGCTGTAATATCCGGCATGTGTTGAGGTGGATTCTTCAGGAGAGAGGACAGATAAAACTAAGTTCAGACTGTGATGAAATCAACTCTGAGACAAGATGAAGATTTCAAAGTTACAATCCTCTACTCAAATTTGTTAATAAAAATTGAAGTAACCAGCTATCACATGATTGCTTCAATTGCCTTACTAAAACTATAGAAAGAAGTATCTCAACTATTATTTGAACCTCTCATCCTCTTTTAGAACCATTTATAGAATTTGATCAATTTTAGTGTGTACCTCACTCACAGACATGTTAACAACGAATGGAACTAGCTTATTTTCCAAATTGGAGACAGAAGATTGCTGCATGGTTAGAGGTTTACTAGTCTCCATAGATTATTTGTCAAAATTATCAGTCAAATTTCAATAATGCCTTAACCTTATGATTCATATTGTAAACAAGATTGTCCATGCAGTGTCGACATACTTTTGAAGAACCCTGTCTATGATGAATCAAAAACAGGTTTACCAAAGACATTTTAAAGTGCCTTGAAAAAGCCATTGTTTCCATTTAAAATGAGCTACATAGAATACATAAGGGAAAAAACATGCCTTAAGAGACTAAAGATACATGTCCATGTCCTTTCTCACTTTGTTACTCTTTTTGTTCTCTTAATATGCCCACATCAGCACAACATTTTTTCTTGTAGTTAAAAAAAATTCTATGCTTGTTGCTTTCTATTAGTGGACACTTTTTTTTTAGACTCACTTGGTGTGTCTATACCTCACGTCTTTCTGCTTACTGTATCTTTGATCTTATCTTACAACCAGTTCTTTCCTAATTTCTGAACATCTGATCAGACATTGTCTCTCAATATTTCTTATTTGATTTATTCTAAACATTCTCGTCTCTATTGCTTCACAAATACACTCTTTCTTTCTCCCAAAGGGAATAATGGCAAAAAAGTCTCAAGAACCCTACAACAGTAAAGTGACAAATTCAAAAAAGGAAAGATAATCAGAGTACTTACAGTGTATACATGATGACACCACATGCCCACCTGAGGAATAACAATGACAAATATGTGACATTAAATATTTGGTCATTCCGATGAAATAACATATTAAATATGACATGGATTCTTCAGAGGATTGCAAAGATATGGGAGTAACCAAACTGTGACAATATCAGCTCTGAGATAAGAAGATCAATGTGATAATAATTTTTTCCCTTAATTTTGAGGAAATTAGTCAGAATAATGCATTTTTATCTGAAGAAAGTACAAAACCCAAAACAAAGAAATGAAAAAAATCAGCTCTTTTTTGTTAGTGATTGAGAAAAACATTCTTGACTGTATGTAACTCACATGTCTACTTCCTTCCCATAGCCAGAGACATTTTCATACATGGAATGAGCAAGAACTTCTGGTGCTAAGTAGCCTGGTGTACCACACAGTTCTGTAGATCAACATATATTATATCTTATTATTTTCTTTTATAAGAGATACTTAAATACCAAAAGTAATATTTTTGGAAAGTATCATACCACATATATATTTTTTTTCAAATTTCAAGTCTAACCCTAGATTTGTATGTCCTTGCATGGCAGTCTTGTTTTTACTCAACATGAAAAGCATGCATTTACGGACTTTCTTTTCTCTAACACTGAGAAGGTCCCATGGGGATACCAATTATGGTTAAAGTCCAGGTAGTGCTGATCATCAACAACAACCCTAGATTTCAACGTTATCTTATCTTATAGGCCAAATCAGAAATGTTTCTAGGAACAATGATGGTGCATACATCAAATCCTGTTCAAGATCATCTATCTCTCTATTGTATAGTGTACACAGAATCCACAATGTTAAGGAAATATGTTTTAAAAAGCCATTAAAACTTCCAGAATCTTAAATATTAAAGAACCCACTCAGTTTACGAGTTCATTTTGGAAAAAAAACTGCATCATAGGTCATTTTTATATGTGTGTAGAAAAGGTGCACACACTCTATAAAAGTAGGTTGTGAATACTGTATAAATGCACATTCTGTGTTTGTGACTCACTAACGTCCAAATAAAGACATGACAAGGTACTCACCAACAAGTTCCTCCCCTTCCTCAATCATAGTGGCAAAACCAAAGTCAGAGACTTTAATGTTGAGATCATCATCCAGAAGAATATTCTCAGGCTGTTGATTTAACAAACAATGAGAATCAATCCTATGTAGCCTCAAAACAAGAAGGGGCATAACAGGATTTGAAGAGCAGTTTCTTTAAAAAATGATCATTAATATTTCAGCCTAAATTATTTTTGTGCAAGAGGCTGTGGCGGTATATCAGCTCTAATACAAAAGGCGTTAATTATTTGTTTGATTTATCAAACTATCTTTTTAGATCTACAAGGCGTTTGGGAATTTACCTTATTCATGTATATAAATCAATTCTCATATCCAATTTATCATGCAACCATTAAATTAGTTCTACAAAATAAAACATTTTTTAAACAAAGCAATTTGTTGTTGTCTGAAATCAATTGTTTTTAAGAGCATCAAAAGTCAAAGTCAAAGCCAACATAGACGTGCAAAAGACAAGTGTAAAGGATCTGTACTCGTTCTCAGCAATTGCCTGTTTGGCAACTGTCTATATCACTGCCTGCCTGTCTCTGTGATTGCTTGTCTGTCTTATTATTTCTATATCTTGTTTGTGCACTATTTTTTCCAGATAAAAAGATATAATGTGCCAATACCTCTTTGTGTTAAAGAAAGTTATTCTATTATGTAAAATTACAGCCATTAATACTTTCAAATGTACAGCAAGCGCCTTTAACTTATTTGAGGTTTGTAGCTATTGCTGTGACAACAATGAATATGCTTCAAATAGAAAAAAAATGGGTGGGTTGACTACCAGAGATTATTCAGAAATACTCAGAGAAAATATAATCTTTAAAACCACCAAGGACAAAATCAGCTGCATGTAACTAAGTTCTTATCTTTAAAACCACCAAGGACAACAACAATTGCATATAACTTGCATATTTGAAGCATTCTGATAAAGCGTAATCTTTAAAACCACCAAGGACAAAAACAAATGCATGTAACTTGCATATTTGAAGCACTCAGATAAAGTGTAATCTTTAAAACCACTGAGGACAAAAACACTTGCATGTAAGTAGCCCAAAAAATCCTTCTTATCCTGTAAAAAATGCACAGGTAACCAGAGTACTTGATGCCCTTGGTTCACTTACAGGATAGGGAGACTTAGCTCATTATAATTGTAACAGGAAAACTCAGTGCATACTATCTGATAAGTAACAAAGTACTTTATTGATCTTATTTGAGTTGTACAGACTTTACTAACCATGTTATGTTTGTGGACGGTATATGGTGTGTAAATCTAACACTCAGTTCTGTATCACATTCAAAGAGATTAATTTACAACTTTTTAGATTTAATTTTAAAACCCTTAAAAGGCACATGTTCGGTTTTCCTTGTTAAAACCCTTAAAAGACACATTTTCGGTTTTCCTTGTAAAAACAATTAAAAGACACAAGCTCAACAAGGGAACCTATGTGGATTATAAGGTTCATTATTCCAAATACAGTAGACCCCGGTTACAACTTACAACGAACTTGGTTTTAGTGAAACCTCAGATATAGCGAACAAAACAAAAAGTCAATTTTTTTTCCTTATATAATATTAATAATTTAAAATCGGGTATAACGAAATAAAATCCCAAGGAGACCCGATATAACAAACTAATTAGCAGTCAAGTTCGATCGATAAAGTCGGAAAATAAATCTCAGTTAGCATACAGCACATGTTAATGTCGGCTCGACAGGTCGAAATTAAAAGAAACACATCTCAAATCAAAACATCTGAGAGGGGCAGGCTGGGTTGCGCAAGGTTATTTGTCTGCGACTGGCTTTTGCATGTCTGCTTACTGCATAGGCCTAAGACTATGATATACTTTGCATGTGACATTGTAATATAATATGCAAAATCCTTGCTACGTGCCTGATATTGTGTTCATTCTTAATCCAGAAATTCTCATGAAAAACTAGTTAACAGAATAAATATTGTAATAATATATATATCAATATAAGCTCCAAATCAATGATATTGAAATTGCAGTTGAAAAAGTATATATATCAATTAAGCCTTTGTTAAGTTACTAAACCTTTGTAGAGATACATCAAACAACCAGTTTGATACCCAAATGTTTCCAATATGATCTGGTCAATGTAACAAATCTTTGCTAAATATGACAACTAATCCCTCAGAGATGACAATTGTCAACATATCACTAGGACATACATGTCAAAATAAGGGTTCTCAGATAAAAAACAAAAATAAACTGAGGGGTTACTGGGTACATCTAAACATTTTCTTTCAATACCTCAGATTGACAATTGTTGTGAAAAAGGTCAACCAGAGTTGACAAAACAGTAAGATATCCACGTCAAAACAAAGATGCTTAGAATAGCAACACAAATAAACTGGGAGGGTTAATGGGTATGTCTAGATCTTTTCTTTCAATCCATCTGAGATAACAATTGTGAAAGAGATAAATGTAAGTCAACATGTCACTGTGACATCCATGTCAAAACAGAGATTCTTAGATAGAAACAATTTTGGGGTTAATGAGTACGTTTAAATCTCTTATTTCAATTTTTTTTCATGGGTATTTCTAATTGCAGCAGCTAAATAAAGCATCAGTTTAAAGTCATAACATTGTTGCCGATGTATACAAATTCATTAATAGATATTTAAAGGACACTTATTGCAGAATTTGCACTGAATTTGTTAATCAAACAATGTGTTGAAGTATCATAGGACCATACATTAGATTTGTAAATCAATAGACAAGTACACAGAAGCAGTGATAGATACAATGGTTACAGTACACAGATCTCAAAAAAGGTGCATAGAAGAGGAGAAAGGTTGAATTGATTGATTGATGGATTGATTGACAGGAGGAGTGCAAGCGGTATGATCGGGTGATGATGGGCAGTCAAGTTCGATCGATGACTGCCATCAACCACTGTGAACGCCTAGCGTGGCATAGGAGATTGAGACATGTCAAGCGGGTCCTATCCTCTGTAGAGGATTAATTCCGGCCCGTAGAAAATAAATATACATATGATGATGATTGGATGAACTGCAGAATTTGTTACCCACTCAAAAGGTCAAAAATATATCAAAAGCTAATTTAGTAAATTCATTATTTTCTCCTATTGTACCAGGAAAATAATTACAGGATTGAGCATCTGTATTCTACATGTGTTTACTTTATGACCATAATACAACTTGAGCTCATGAACTATGACTATTGTTTGTTAAAGAAATCAGGATTTTAAGGAAATTTGTCATTTGAGAGCTTTTCTGTTTTTTTCTTTCAACAACTTAATTTTTATATCAAATCTACATCAAGAAAAAGAGCAAAAAATGTGTTTTCTAAATATTGAAAACTGTCTGATTTAGATTATGATATTAAAAGTGGCATGTTCCATCAAAAGCACTCACCTTCAAATCCCTATGTACAATGCCTTTATCGTGAAGATATTCTATTGCTTCTATCAACTGACGCATGAATATTCTGTGAAAATGAATTCAGTATTCAAATAAATAGATAAACATAAACAATTGTGAAGTTTATGAAGCTTTTAGGAGCCATGGTGGGAAATGCCTAAGTAAATAGTTTATTTTCTTGCTAAGAAAAATGATCATGTTAAATGTAAATATAATATTATCATATATATCATGATAAAGAATTTGTTGTTTTTCTTTACAAATGTTTGTCCCGATTAACAAATCATCCAACTACAAAAATGCTTTTGCATGTTTAGAATTAAAAAGGGTCATAAACTGCAAGTTCCTCTCCTACTGATAATTCTTTTTAAATTTGCATATTTGCCTTGACACTATACATAATGGCATAAGAAAAGTTTGGTAATGATCACTTATTATTGATTGATATCCACCTTTAGTGTCAACAAACATGCTATAAACTAATAGAGTGTAAGTGTATGCCTTCAATCAAATGTGTCCCAGCAAAAGACTTAACTCACATTCGTGAATAATAAACCCATTTTCAGGCTCATGAACTCACCTTGTCCTCTTTTCCGACAATGACACAACTGATGTGAGATAGTCAAACAACTCTCCTTTCTTACAACTGTGGAATAAGTATAATAAATGGTCAATACCAAATCAAGGTCAGTAAAATACATAAGGTTCAAACAATCATCCAAATGACCCATGTTTCACCAATGGGGATCTTTAAAGGCCAAGATGAGCAGGGTAAATTCCGTGTTAATGCAGAACTGAAGGTGACAATTGTTGCTCTTGTGTGATTGATCATAGCATGTTACAGCAAATTGTCTAGTCTTAGCACTTATTCTATAATGTCATACACAACACAGACAGCTACAAAATTGCCAATTTTTATTAAGGGGATGTTTATTAGCCTAATACAGTGAAAGATTTTGTCAACCCTGTCTATATAGTGCCTCTTGTACTTTCATTTTGACCAAATCATTTAGCTTAATCACATGGCTAATGAATGTGCCCATAGTCTTTATGTTTGGCAAGGGCTCAAACTAACTACCAGCCATTCAAGAGGGGAATGCTTTCACAACTGGGATACCAGGACTATAAACATAGACATACTAATATGACAGTCAACCAAATCATTCTTAATGTAATATGTATGAGACCAATCCTTTACATCCCCAACTAATAGCAAACACTTGGTCAGCCAGTTTTAGTATTGGCCATCCAGTTCATGTGCATATCTAGGGATCGGGGGCATGGTTCAATGGCATCACCCATTAGAGGAGGGGTAATGCTCTAGATTCTAGATATACATTTTCAAAAATGACTCCCCATAACGAAATTCCAGTAGTTACTTTCGAACTCCTACTTAACATACCAGCTAGTAAAACCCTATCTAATCTATTGAATATAGTAAGCCCAATCTAAGTTGATTCAATAATGAGAACGGATTAAGCAAAACGTATGTGAACCTGTGTGAACAGCGAATTGTCCAACGTTATCGTATTCACATAGCTGCTGACAGCCTGGTCCACTTATGGAGTAAGTTACAAGGTCGGTCAACGAGGCCATCTACCTGTATGAGGCCATCTACCTGTATGATCTACGGCATGTACTATGTCCATTATTGAGGGTAACTTTGAGGTCAGCACTGATGTTATATCATTTCTCCACCTCAACAGATAAACACAGGTGTTCAAACAACACTGTGTCAACAGTCCCATGTTGTCGTCTGACACAACCTCGTCAACACGTGTCTAAGGTCACCAGACGACCCACTGTACTTACAATCAGCGGGAAATCCCGTTACTGTTAGGTGAAAAAGTAAATATTCAAATGGAGAATAGGGTGCTTGTTACCGGGCACTACTGCCTTTAGATTCACTTCACTCAAACAGATGAATTTGAACAGAGAGACAATGCTTAATAACCAGGTAAAAAGTTATAAGTAAATATTCCATCACATGCATTTCGGGTCCTAAGTCGTGTGGCACTGCGTCTTGGGCTGGAAGTGAGAGAAAGCGGGACCCAATTACCTCATTTTGACATGTTAACCCCATAACGGAAGTCTGATATCCGTTTTATACGGAAAAAGATTGTTTTATACCTGGGTCATGAGATGAAAGTGATGTCAATATCCTTAAGCACAAAGTCCACAACCTGTAAGATTCGACCCCGTGATCTTATGGCTTACCAGACGCCTAGGCAAGCACGACGCTCATTCAAATTCAGTTAGACGTAAATATCTATAACATTACTTACATTTCAAAGACGAGGAAAATGAAGGTTGGAGTCTCGAAGACATCGTGGAGTTCAACTGTCGACAAAAATATGGTTTTACATTTGAGTGAATACGTTATCTAGATACAAAATATAGAGTTAATAGAAAGAATAACAAAAGGAGAGAAGTAAAAGAATTTTAAAGATGCAGACAAAAACGAAAAAAGAGAGACAGAAACGAGAGAAAGAAAGACAGATGAAAACTTCTTCTTCAAGATATGATTGCAACTCAAATATGAGTATTTCGCCGGGTGGGTCCCCATGTGTCCCCGTACCTCTGTCTACATGTGTAAAACTGTGCCTATATGTGTAAAGGTATGTCTACATGTGTAAAACTGTGTCTACATGTGTTTAGGAGGTGCCTACATGTGTACAACTGTGTTAAGGTGTGCCAACAGGTGTAAAACTGAACCTACATGTGTAAAAGTGTGTCGACATGTGTAAAACTGTTCCTTCATGTGTAAAGCTATATGTGTTAAGATGTCCCTACATGTGTAAAACTGTGTCAACATGTGTTTAGGTGTGCCTACACGTGTAAAAATGTACCTACATCAGTACGGGGACACATCGGTACGGGGACATATCGGTACGCTCCCATTTCGGCAGCCTGTAATCCGCTTAAAATCACTTAAAACCCTATCAGGATATAACAATTCTGTATTAAAAATGTTCACTGCAGCACTGAATTCAAAAGGGGGGAGATAAAGGTTTTACAATTAAAATGTATACGGTTTCTTCTCAGAATGCAAGCCCCTAAGGAGAGACAGAAAGAAGGAAATGAAAGTAATGTGTAACTTATAAGAAACAAAAATACCATTGACAATCAATCATACATGATTATATTTGGATTGGAACTTTTTAAAGTAAAAAAGCAACATCGCTTTCGTCTTCTCACAGCTCTATCTTTCTCTCAACCTCTTTTTTTCTATCAATGAGAAATTGATCATGGTTTGCATAGTGCTTTTACATGTGTTATTTCTGTTATATAGAATTTGAAATGTTTTAATACAGTCCAAATCTTTATGTCCCGACATGAGACTAAGCAAGCGGAGAATTGCAGCACACATGTGTCAATGGCCGGGTTTAAACCTAGGACCTCCCGCATGCAATACGATATTGCAATAAGACCACCGCGCTTCTTGCTAAAAAAAATAGTGCACCAATGACACATTTTAATCGTATTTCACATCATTAAAAAGATAGTCTGAAAAACAATTACATAGAGAATGATACACATTATTTTCATTCAATATGAAGTCGAGTAAACTGTTTTTTTTATCTCTACAAAAGTCAAACGATATGACCTTTCAATTGTTTACTCAAATAATGCTTTGTCAAGGCCATCAAACTGGTATCAGTCATATCCGGTTGTTTCCGGTGTTGAGTGACCTATATTAAACTTCAATTTGGGGTAGATGTAAGCCTGTATTCATGTAATCACGTACATATTATATTGTAAGATAGAAAAAAACGAGAAGGATGGCATAAAATAACTCATCAGCAGTTACAAAACTTTATCATAAACACAAGGCAGAATTTGTAGTTTTGTTGTAACATATAAGTTTTAACTTACATTAAAGTAGTAGTGATATAGTCTTCCATATAGTAGTTGTATTATTAAATAGACATATTATATGTACAGGGTGCTTCAAAAAGTGGTACCATATAGAGAGATCGTGATTTCGTTACTTTTTATCCTACAGATTTCATTCTTTCAGGTTTTAATCATGATTATATGTCAAATTGTACAAGTCAATTTTGTTGAAGTTTTTGTTTAAAAAACCCTCACATACAGAGAGAGAAAAGAAATAGAGAGAAATAGAGAAATGCAGAGAGAGAGAGTGTGTGTGTGTGTGTGTTTGCACGCGTGCATGCGTGCGCCTGTCTATCTGTACGCGTGCGTGCGTGTGGGGGGGGGGGGCGTGCGTGCGCGTGTGTGTGTACAATCTCAATGTAAGCACTGTCTCTGTTCAGATAAACCTTGAATCCGATACAGAAAAATAAAACTTTTCTCTAGAAGTCACCTGTTCTGGTGTACTCAGTCACGCTGACCTTCAATTTTTTGTATCCAAGTCAAGGCCTCTCATATTAAAACTATTTTTGTCAAAACACCCTGCATGTCCTTGGGAAAGCTATAATACATTAGTGTGGTTCATTCATAGTGTTGTCTAAAGGAGCATGAGTTAAGTGGGCAGGCATTTAAAGAGATTCGTATCAAGTGCCAAGTGCTAAGTAACTATTGTCTGGCGTATGTTGAGTTAAAGTAGGGTCTAATGGGGTTTTGGAAGGGGTGATACGATGCTCTTTTGATGACCTATTTTTAAAGCATAAACATCGTATGCCCAATACGGGGATCAAACCACAAGTCACAAGTCGAACCCACTCCAATGTCCTGCTTCTTAGCCTCGACTATCAAGGGCCCGCTGGTATCATGTTTAAGTGGTTTCATTAATTTCTTGTATATTGATGGACTTCAACTTCCAATGAGCAGCTTCGATGAACCCAACTCGGCTAAGTAAAAAGTCTACATTACTTTGTATTCACCGCAATCACAAGGAAATTACTTACTTATGTTAGGATGTCCACTGCACATGCGCAGTATGCGTATCTCCCTGTATGTATCCTTCTTGGTTTGCTCCACCTGTACCCCATCACCCTTCTCCCCAGAGATGTCAATGATCTTGACGGCAAATTCATTTCCTGTTTCCTTATCTGCAACTCTCCGGACAACACTGCTGATGCCTCTGTGGGGAGCAAATATGTTATTTGTTATAATGTGGAAATATATAAATGTAATATGTTTGTTTGTTTATATGTGCAAGGGTGCATATGTGGGAACGTCGGATGAAGTTATCTCTTATGGGTTGAAGAATGGGTCAATACGATGTTCGTAAAGGAGGCCTTTCTTTCACATGTTGAAACACGTTCAAAGACAGTGGATAAATGGACTTTAAAAGGGCAAAGATTCCCCAGGTCTAAACTTTATTGCCATGACGGAACATTATCGATAATAGGACATCATTCAACATAAGTAGTGGTACTGATCTTTAATGGGTACGCTATATTGTGTGATTCCTCCACTTTTACAGCTCACAAAAACTGACTTTTGGTGTCACACATTTTCTGCTTTGACCTGATATTGGCAGGGGAGTCCATCTCAATTTTTCGGCAATGCAAAGAAGAGGTGAACTCTCACAAATTTCAACTGATGCAGATCAAGGCAAAATCGGACATGAACATCCAGAAAATAATTCAAAATCAGGGAAAGTCATAAACATCTTGGTCGCCAATGGTCCATCCTTTAGTTAGGAACTATAAACACAGGAGTCTGCGGTTCTTGGCAGCTAATACAAAGAATACATTATGATTAGGACAATTGTTTTAAGCTCTCAATTACATGGTTACAACACTTAATTATTTGACTCATTTTCGTTTTGTAAATTTTGTAAGGAGTTTAAAATGGTAGGTCATATCGACGATGACGCTACTTGAACATATATAGGTGCTGCCACACGGGACGAAATAGCTTTGTCTAACTCGTGTCACCCAGTTACAGAATACACTCACACTGGGATAAATAAAAAAACACACACACTCAAATACTAGGCACCACCGTTACCAATGAATTCCAAAACAACTCTTACGGATTTCGAACCTACATCCTACGTCTTTGAGCTCCGTAAACAGACCTAGGCCATTAGGCCACTTTTGCTAATCCTCCTTATGCTGTATTAGAAAGAGTATGATAATAATGTCGTGTTCACAGAACATATATGTCACATTTCAAAGCCCGATTTCGTATAATCGGAGATTGAACTAGTACACAGTCCGATTGTTTACATAACAAATGACTCTTTGCCGTCTTAAAGGCACATTTATATACAAGCGACCAACTTGATTTTTTTCATGTACATAGATATACAGAGAAGACGTACAAATGAAAAATGATTATAGGAACTTTGAATCCCTAAAATCATATTTGATAACAAGCACAAACATGATTGGCCCGCTACAAATACAGCGATAACATAATTGTATGTTCTGTACGTCTTCTCTGTACATCTAGCTATGTACATATTTCAAGATGGTAGTTTTTATATAAGTCTGAGTTCAAGACGGTAAAGTGTCTTCTGTTATGTAAACAATCGGACTCTGTACTAGTTAAAACGGGATCGGGCTTTGTACTGTGACAAACGGAATCGAACTTAGTGTTGTGACATATAAACTTTAAAACAAATTAAATACCATTAGTTTGTTGTTGTTTTTCACCAGATCTATATTATAATATAAGAAACAATTCATATTGTGAGTTTCACTATAAGCGTGAACAATAACATCGGTCTGACGTCATGTAATCTAATGACGTCATGATAAGTAAGCCGTGCTGTTACCTGTTGACCTTGTGACCTCATGGTAGGGTGGAGGAAATGGATACTCTTACCTGTTCACACACTATTAACCTACAAATCCAAATAACGAACAGGTAGTCAGGTAGTGTTGTGACTGTGATACTGTGTGTTACATCATTTCACAAGTCAGGTAGTGTTGTGACTGTGATACTGTGTGTTACATCATTTCACAAAAGTGATAGGGGTCACGAAGTTCAAAGTAATTAGACTGACAACAGAAAGTTAAAGATCAAGCTCGATGTCAGCTCTAATGACGATGTTGCGAAGACTAAGTCTAGTAGGTATCAAGTTGTAATTTGGTTTTAAGAAATTGGTAATATCAATGTGTGTTTAAACATCGACAATTTGATATCAATAACAGAGAGAATGTATATAACCCTTCTTCCTGACCATTGACAGAATGATAAACTTTACACCATATCATTACTTGATTTATATTAGTTGTTTTAATTTGATGTTGTACATGTTTTTTACTTGTTATTTCTACATGAGAGGGGG
>JAUUEB010016336.1:0-13537 GCA_032362205.1 Clione limacina
CCCCTATTTAATTCCAGCAAGATCTGTTAACAATTGACAGAGTTATGGAATTAATTACCAAAGAATGATAGAGATAAATTTAATTGGCTCCATTCTTCTTCCGGCATGCAATATCGTGTTTAATACCAGAGCCTGGTGACCACTAGACCATGGCATATAATTAAAGTTCTAGAAACTATTAAGTACTCAATAAGTTATCACCTAAAATGATTGTTTCCTTTAATGATATTGATTTGTTTATCAATCAATAGTCTCTGAGTATCATAATAATATTAACACACAACTTGAAAATACAATCCGGACATCATCATTGTAATTTCATTTAGGTTTTAATTTTTATATTCTCATAAATTTGATTTATCCTCTTTATCACAATTTAAGAAAATATCACTTAGCAACTCCAAATGTCATTACGATCTTGTCGCTTTCACCTTTGATCACAGAAAAGTAATCTATTTTTCCACTTAATTCAATCAGACAACAATCTTTTTTAAGTAGAATGGTTTGACATTTACCTTCGAGAAAGTGGATTGACCTTTATTCTACAATCTTCTTCAGCTGACTGATGTTTAACTACTTGTCATGTGACTGGATAATGTTTGATGACATGACAAAGCAGTAAAAATCTTTTAATTTGGTAACAGACATACAGGGTGCATAATAACACTTTTACAAATGTTGCTAGATGTTAAACATCTCTCATCAACATATGGAAGGTTATGTCAGTGACGGTGCTACTCAGAAGACAATTTTACTGACACCGGGCTTACCAGCCTTAGCAGACATGTTTCTAAATGCCATGTGACAGGCAAGATCCCTTCTTTTTCAACAGTAGTATGTATGTCCTGGTCATGATTTGAACACTAGACATACATTAAAAGATAATTCACAAGCTAAAATAAAGAAGAAAAAATCATACTCACAGTCATATTCCTTCCATAAATGTTATTAAAATGTTCCAATTGTCCATTCTGGGCTTCTCGGACTAGTTTCTCGTGCCTGGCAGCAGCTGCAAGTCCATGAGTTGGCCATGATAACCCTGGGTACATTAATGGTGGGTGAGGCAGGCCAAGAGATCCAGGGTATCTGTGGTAGGCATCCAAGCTGCTCAGACTATGTGGAGCTGTAGCAGTGGTGTCATGCAGTGAACGAGATGAGCTTGCTGTGATAGGTGTTAGGGACGGGGGTGGGGGGAGGCTTCTTGTCGGCATCGTACTGGATCCAGCTGTTGAGTGATATAAAAGAATATGATAGAATGATTTCCACAAGTGTTTGAGTTCAAAAGGTCTATTTTTTATTTGATAACTAGGTATGTATATATGCCATAGAATGTAAAGAAGTTTTTGTAAAAAAGGTGATTAAGAAAATTGAAAAGCAAAAAGATCCTATGATTTTCTTGAGTTTCATATTCAAAAATAGTTTTCTGCATCTAACTACAAATATTAGATCCAAGTTAAAGGGAGAGAAGCTAGTCAATAATAATTCAAATGTATATATGACTACTTTTCTGATAAATAATGGCATTTGATTGACTGTTGGGTGTGAGCATTTATGTGCTTTGAAAATAAAAATTATGGAAAACCAACTTCATTACTGATCTTCCCAAATAAGGATAGAAATAGGCATCAATCTTCAGCAGAAAGCCAGCTCAAGGTATTTGATTCTGTTATCCAGAATGAACTATCTTAAAGCTTTGCTTTAACTTAAATTTCATTATTTCAATTTGACAGTCAATTTAAGTTGAATAAAAACTATGTATATTCACTTTTAAAATAAAGAAAGTGAAATGTCTGACTGTAGAGTTATGGAAATTGTTCTCTGTATTTTTAATACTTAATAAAATTGATTCAAGATGCAGTATAAGAACAAACCAAACTAATTTTACTTTTTATATTTAGTTTCATTGTCTAAGGATAAGTTAATCATTCTGCTGTTACATTTAGATAAACAAATATCTGAGAAAACTGAATCATAATTTCAAAAGAAAATCTTCAATTACCTGCATGAGGAACTAACACTGGGTGATGTAGTCCAGATTGTTCCAGCACAGACTTGTGAAAGTTCTCAGCAAATTCCCGACTGACTGAGTTGTTGTGATGGGGAAAATAGGCAGAGGATTTGGGTTCAGGAAATATCACAGCTTGTTTGGGTGTACTATTGGCGGCAGACGTAGTAGTCTTGGCAACGCTTGTGGCAGTGGTTGTTGTCATTTCTGGCCTCGGAGGAAATAGATAAGCTGCTGCCTCTGACTTTGCTGATAGACGATGCTCTGACTTCTGATGTTTATGGTGTTGATTATGCTGGTGGGCATGGTTACCATGGTGATGGTGAGCATGGTTGTTGTGGTTGTGGCCAGGGTGTGAGAGTACAGGAGGATGTGATGTGTGTAAAAGTAAGTCACTTCTCTGAGGCACGACTAGTGTTGCGGTAGATCTGACTGTTTTCAGTTCTTTGTCACACTTTACAGAGGCTGTGTGATTGTCTCCCCTTACATCTCTCACATCACGTTTTCTCTTTCTACCACAAGATGCTGCTGACAGAAATGATAAGATGACATCAATTAATATTTTAATTGTTGAAATAACCTTATTATTCTAAAATTTAAGAAATACTTTAGAGCAAAATAAAAGTAATAATCAGTGTTTTTACAAAGCGCTTATTCCTAAATTTAAATCTAACACAAAAAATACCATTCTAAGTCATACAGAGACATCCACACCATCTCTCATGTAATTATTCATAGAAATACATGAATTTTGACCATAAGGACTGGTTATATAATTATTAAAAGCAAATTGAATATTTTAGATATTAAGGAAGACAAATATACTTATATGATAATCAGGTGGGTATTTAGTAAATGGAAGTGCTGCATATTTCAAAGTCCACTATTTTGAACTGAAACTATGTATAAACATATCAGTTTAGGTTCGTATATTATTTGTATACAAATCATGTAAAAAATAACATAGACTCACTTTCCAGATTGAGACCATCTAGTGCACGTGAAGAGGTCACATTTTTGCTGCTTAGACTAGACAAGGCCAATCTCAAGATTCTTTTTCTTTGAAGGTCTGAGGATTGTTGAGGCAAGTTATAAAATTAGGAATAGGCTTATTAATTATTTATATAAGAAACAAACAATATGATTTTCTATAATATACATTTAGACAAAATCAAGTACACTCCTTTTAGCCATCCTAGAGGCTAGATTTTATGTTCAGCTTTCTTCCGTTACTAACATCAAATTTGTTTATTTTAAAAAAAATTATTGAATGGAGGAGAATAATAACCTCTTGAATACATTCCCTAAACTAGTTGAGCAAGTTAAAATAGATTAATATCGATTGCAACAATGACACATTCATTTGAAGCCGACAAATTAGGCAGGAAGTGATGTCCCCATTGCTGTTTTGTGTTAATTTCTAGAAAATTTCTACTCACCAGCCCTTTGACTAGGGTTCAAGGCCACAAGACCCATACTTGACAGGAAAGTAGCCTTTTCTTTGACATCAGGTTCAGCACACAACACATCAGGGTGGATAGGGCCAACCTCTGGTAACAGTCTCTCTTGTAGACTGGGGTCCAGCCAACCATTGTCACAATCCTCATCTTTCTCAACACATTGTTTGACAGGACTCACACTTGACATGCGGAGCTTACGTCGACGGCGAACTTCTTTTTTCCTCTGCAGATCTGAAAAACAAATTTGAAATAAAAAATATACTTTTTTGATAAACTATGGTTAATTAAATAGACACAATGCTTGTACCTTCCATTCACTATAAGATCTGGAAAAGTTTGTGTATGTGATGGGTAAAGTAACTTCATTTTGTCGATCTTGATTGATTATGTCGATAGAATCCAATACTGACATATACTTAACAGGTGGTGTGGGGAGGAGGATTAAAGCCTGGAAATTAAGTCTAAGGCGGAGGCAATGAGTGGAGTTGACTTTTAAAGGACTCTAGTCTGTGGCGTTGTCCAGTTGATTCCAGTCTTTGACTGTTTTCACAAAGTATGAGTGTTTTAGGTGTCCAACAAAACTTTGAAACTTACGGTATTTGAGGTTTGATAGTTTAGTAACTAATTTTTGGAGACATAGTCTGTGAAATTTTAACAGTTTAAAAAACTATCTTCAACTTTTTGTTGATAACAAAAAACTTATTCCGATTAAAAAGACAAACCAGACAATTACATTGCACAGGCCTCTAAGGATCTAGTTAGTTTTATCATAAATATTTTCAAGTGAAATTAAAAAAAAAGATTATACCCACACTAACACACAAATATAAAAAAATGATCAAGTATCACAATATTTCAAGAAACTTAATCTGAAGGGTTTGGTTTCTTTTCTGAAAATAAGAACAGATTCTTCTCTATACGAAAAAGCTTATAGTTCAATGTAACTTTGTTCAGCTTTCTTCTTGAAGTGGGTAACATTGAGCTTGTTGTAAATACTTGCTCAGGGGCCATTTGTTTTTCATCTGACCCTTTAGCAGTTGAAAAACAGAGTGCTGAGTCAGCGATCATGCAGGAAAAGGGAAGTACCTGCCTTTCTTTAATCAAGTTTGTAAAGCAGTTAATTAGACAAGTATAGTATTCATGGGCAGCTGTTTACTCGTCGTGGTAAAGGGTACAAAACAAACAAGTTCTTAGGCTCAACTCAAAATATCTGTATAACAGTAAGACAAATATTAAGAATTGTAAAACCTTAGCTAGAAAAACATACTTAACTCGATAAAAACAATAATATATTTCTATATAAAAGTATCACACACCACTGAAAATCTGGAAACAAGAGTCTATAATCAATTATAATGCATGAATTATTTTAAGAAACTAACTGGCACTGTAACAAACGTTTTATAACTAACTTAGTACCCAGCACTGCACTGGGCAACCTGTTATTATGTCAATTTTTATAATGAAACAAACAGAAGAGAAACAGAAGAGAAACAAAAGATGGAGGTTATCCACAAGAAAACAGTTGAGATCACAGAGAAACAAATCAGATAGGGACAGCTATCATTTGTGAAGACTTTGTGATCGTCTTTTTGTTGTTCGAATGATGTCAGATACTAAAATCTCTAAACAGGCTATGACTAGGAGAGTATTGATCCATGTCCTTACCTTTCTTCCTCATCCATGTTGCAATACCCAGATACTCCAACATCTTCACCTTTGCTGGGGGAGTTTCCAGGTCTATCGGCGTGGCACGACCTACCATAGTTAGGCGAGCAATCAGCCTCTCATCTTCTTCATCTAACTCTCTACAAAAGCTTGTCCCTCCCCTACGTTTCCTCTTTCCTTTCACTCTTATCTCCTCTCTGTCAAGTTTGCTAAGGCATTCCTTCATCTGGGAATCCTCCACTTCGCTGACAGAACTTGATAAAGGTTTACACTGAGAAGACGTTGTCTCACTAGCTTTATCTGAGGCTGTAGACGAAGACTCACACTCACGAGCGAGACTTTTGAAATCAAAACGTTCAATACGATCACTGATGCAGTTGGAAATTGGGCCTGACTTTGCAAAGTGAGGGGCTAAGTGAGGCACAGAATGAGATGTCAAAGAAACAGATGTTTCACTATCATTATGACGAACATTGTTGAGGTGGTCATGCGCCCACCCTTGAGGCTGAACTTTAACAGATGGAATGGCTAAAATATCTGCTGACTTACCAGAATTTGTAGGTTGGAAGTCTGGTAGTCTATGGGGTAAATACGTCTTGGATGGGGAATGTGGTGACGACGAGAGATTATTATGGCTGTGTGGAGTGAGATTTTTTACTGCTGAATGTTGAGTGGAGTTAGAGGACTTGATGTCATCATCAAAAGGGCGGAAGATTCCAGAAGATCCTGTGCTGCGTTTTGTCTTATCTGAGACATGAGAGGGAGATTTGGCAGGTGACAACTGAGATGTGATTGATGACCGCGAGTGAGGCGGTGTGACTGTCGTAGAGCCGTCTGGTATCAAAGGTGGCAGGGCTGGGTTGTACAAAGACCTTGAAAGTTTATTGGTATTAGGGTCAGATGAGTCATGACTGTTGGAGTGGCGAGGTCGTACATCTGAGCTCACAAGACCGCGAGGACAATCCCCACTCTGTGGAATACACAAGATCATATAGTTAAATCTTTGATCTAAAAGTGTACATGAGTCAGATAACAAGATGTCACTTTCTTTAAATTTGTAAAAAACAATGATACTCTCTAAAAAAAATCTGTGATACCCTATAACAAAAACCAATGATACCCTATAACAAAAACCAATGATACCTTATAACAAAAACCAGTGATACCCTATAACAAAAAACCAGTGATACCCTGTAACAAAAACCAGTGATACCCTATAACAAAAACCAGTGATACCATATAACAAAAAACAGTGACAACCCTTTAACAAAAACCAGTGATACCCTATAAAAAAACAGTGATACCCTATAACAAAAACCAATGATACCCTATAACAAAAACCAGAGATACCCTATAACAAAAATTTGAGAAACCTTATTACAAAAATCAGTTATAAACTAAAACAAAAACCAATGATACTCTTAAAAGAAACATCGATACCCTCTAACAAAAGGATTTACATTCGTCTGGTCTATGTATTCACTAGAAAACATCTAAAATCTCAAAATCCTGGAAGTAGAGAGTTTAATTATCACTTAAAATTTAAGAGAGAGAATCAGAAATGATAGCGTGACTAAAGTTAAAAATTTACCTTCTCAAGTACATGTGGTCTGACCAGAGCAGCATTGTAGGCTAGAGCAGCAGTAGCATCATGTTTGCTGAGGGAATGTGACTGATGACTTGTGTGACCATGTCCACGGCTAGATAAGGAGTGGGCGTGACTAGCTTCCTGTGAGCTGAGACGGGGATCTGTTGATGAGTTGTACTTGGAGCCTGTCACAAACAGTAACATAAAATTTGTAGAGATCATGAATTGGCTGATGATGAACATTTTACAGTTTATTTTTTTATTAAAAGGTTGAGGATAACATTTTTATTTTCGAATCACCAAACCAAAGATGATTGCAAAGAATGTCTTTGCTCACCTAAAGAAGTCTTGAGGCAGGCCCTCCTAGGAATTTTCCTACTATTAGCCGATCGCCAAAACCCCACATTTTAGTAGTTTCCCACTGTCTGAGAGCCCAGGTGCTATGTTAGACTGATCTTATATAAGTATGAGAGACATACAAAAAGAAAAAGGTCTAATTTTTAAACATCTAGTACTTTGTGTCTTTTGGGGTAACTTAATAATATAGCCTTTTAACATATTATTTCAATTAAGGAAATATTGTCTTAACTTTATCAGAAATATGTTTCAAATCTTATTGAAAGTGGCGATAAGCTTTTGACATTCTTTTGATAACAAAAATATAACGGGACGACAAGAGCAGTTACTACACATACCAAGCGTGTGTGGATCTGCTCTTGCTTGAGATGAGTCAGGCCTGCTCAAGTTCGACAGTTTAGACCTCAGCTCCTCTCCATGTGACCTTGACCTCAGCTCCTCTCCATGTGACCTTGATCTCAGTTCTTCTCCATGAGACCTTGACCTCAGATCTTCTCCATGTGACCTCACTGAGTCATGTGACCTCACAGACTCAGAACCTGGGTCTGAGGAGAACCTATCTGGATGACGTGAGGGAATTATCAACACATCCCTTCTGTCAGACGACTCCTTGCTGGACCTGTGCATACCATGTCTCCAGTCCTGGTCATTGCTATTTCTAGAAAGTCTCTCAATGCTATGATGGCGCTCTCTTTCTGCAGTATCTCGAGCTAGCCTCTCTAAGCTTTGTCTTCTTTCCCTCTCAGATCTTGCAGCTGTCTCTCGCTCCACTTCTCTGTCAAGAGACTTTTCTCTTTCTTTCTCTCGCTCTCTATCTTGTTCCTTCTTCAGTAGTTCCCTTGCTTTTTCTTCTTCTAAGCGAGTCCTGAATTGAAAAAGAAAAAGAGTCTTAAAATCATGGGTTTACAAAAAAAGGCCTAGGGCTAAAATGTCATGGGATTAGCAACAAAAGAGGCATATCAACAGTATGTTGAATGAAAAGAAGATGCAAGGTTTAATAGCCATTTAATATAAGTGGTTTCTTTGAAGTAAATGGGATTTGATTAAATATCTTTAGCAGAAATGTGTGGAATGAACATGAGAAGTTTAATCATATCAATGTTATATTGTTTTACATTTTCTAAGCTTAAATGGGGCATAATCCTTGCATTTGATATTCTCTGTTATTGTTGATTTCTATGCAAAATGTTTGAGGTAAAGATTGCCTCAGTGTCCAACAGTTTGTTTGTGTACAGGAGTGGGACTGTGTGTTGTTTATGTGTGTTGTTTATGTGTGTGTTTGTTTGTGTATGTAATATAATCAATTTGTTTGTTACCTTAAGTCTTCAATTAGGGTATATTTTTGTTATATATATTGTTATTTGGCTATAGCCTACACATCATCTAAATTGAATTGAACCATACCATGAATTTCACAAGCCACATTCTATTTGCAAAATAGCTAAGATGTTTTTTTAATTATTGTGATCCAAATCTACTTTTGATCCTTTTACCGTGTGATCTGGAATGGTGAATGACTTAACCATTGGTATTTAATCAACATGAAAAGTGGTATTCTTCATATACTAGCACTTGATCATAAATATGGATAAGATCTGTAACTTAATTGCAGAAAGAAAAAACAACTAGGAGAGAGAAAAAACTTTTCTTAGATGCTCTGTATATGCAAATTTAAATTTATGAGAAAATTCCTTAACATCAAAATAATAAGGAAAATAAAAACATCTTGCTCTTTTTGCAATGATGCATAAATTGGTTTTAATAAAAGCAACATGAGGATCTTACCTCTCAAGTAAACCAGCATGTGCAGCAGCAACTCTTGGATCTAACATTGGATGTCCCCCAGCACCTAGGTATTGATACTGCTGCTGTAGTAGGGCCAGATCCGCTGGATAACGCTGCTGTGCTGCAGCTGCCGCCAACATTGGATGCATGCCAAGCATACCAGCTGCATGTGGAGACAGAAGACCACCAGCATGGTAGGGCATGTAAGGTGATTGCATCATCCTGTATCGCTCTAGCAACAGTGGATCATCAAGCCTGGAAGATAAAGTAAAGTTTGTTAGTAATTTGCAATCGTTGATTATTTTTATGAAATACAAAAAGTTCATGTTGCCTCAGGTCCTTATAGATATTAACCTGAAGTTAAAACAAATCCTGAAACTTTAAGTCCCAGATCCTGCTGACCAACCATATACGTTATTATTTCTATACAATACAATGTTGAAGTTTCAAAAAACTCTACCCTAAGAGTGTGGGTGTCTCCATTAGTCACCAATCCTCAAATATCAACCATAATATGTTTTATAGTCCCACTAGCCTATCTATGAATGTAACCATGACAACTGTTCAGATTCTGTGTGTAATGAAAGTGACATAACTGACAAACTTTAAAAAGTATTTAAACTTGTATGTTATCAACTTCTTTCTCCTTCTTTTAGTTTGTCGTATGTAATCAACTAAAACTCCCTACATAATTATGAACATAAATTACAAATGTGAAAATTGTGCAACTCATTCCTGAGATATAAACCCACCTGTAAGGACTCTGAGCCAAAGCAGCCTGTTGTTGTAGTAGCGCAGGATGATAAGCTGCTGCAGCTGCTGCATATGCAGCATGGGCAGGGTCAAGGGAATACTGCATAGGAAGTCCATGTCGTGCTGCCTCTTCCTCTGCTCTGTATGCATGAAGACTTCTGGCGTACATGTCTAAGGCTTGGCTGGACAGACCCGCACCATTGGGGGTAGCTGATGTTTGCCCATATCTAAACAAGAAAATATATTGAATACGTAGGTCAGGTCATTAAACTACTACAAGTTTTAACATCAACACTTTTCATTATCATACTTTGTTACATTGCAACCCACCTTTATATACTCCAAATGTCTCTGTCATTACTATCTTTACTACCTAGATTGCACCCAGGGATCAAAGATAGGAATGACACAAACATTTGGAGTCTCCCTAATATATCAAGGTGGTTGAAATCAAACAAAGTTTTCAAATTTTCAAGTGGCTTTTTATTTTCTTATTATTATTGCTAACCTTTTTAATGATTTACATTTCATACTGTCCTGATGTAATACATTTGCTATATTTCCTTTCTTATTTCAACTGTAAACTGTTCATCATCATCCATTATCATAAATGTGTCTTTGATACAAAGTCTCTAACATTTGAGGGGATATTCCTGGTTTTGGCAACAGAGAACTCATTCATGCTTATTTATGGGCAGCATTTTTTCCATCAACACATAAAATGTGATATTGGTGACAGTGCCAGTCGTCCATCCTACCCAGTCACAGTCACAGTCACAGTGAGCAGACTCAAACTTAAAGCCCTGACCTGTATACTTAACACATACAATGTGTTATATGATTAAATAAATTGATGATGATATGATGTGAAGACCTTTTAATGTTTAATGATTTAAGAATAGAGTTGACAAAAATATAAGAAATAACAATAAGAAGTGAGCATTGAATGACCCTCCCCTTTACAAATATGTACTCACAGGTGAGCTGTTGCCCTTGCTAGTGGATTGTCTTTTCCTGCTGCACGTTCATCGTCTCTTGACAGTGATGATAGGGGGCGCTGATCTGTTTCCAGTTTGCCATTATGATCATATGATGAACTCAGAGTTGAGGGCACACGGTCCAAAGTCTGGAAATTTACACAATTTTTGCCTGATTAAAAACTCTGTGTTTATGCTCAGATATTATTCATGTCACTCATAAATGAAATGTGTCAAAACAAAAGTAAAAATAAAGATTTTATTGTAATCCTTTACCTAAAACTGTTAAAAAAGAAATGATGCAACCAGAATGTTAGTAAATATATACTTGCCCAAATGTGTAACACAACGTTAACATTTGTAGATAAAAACTAAATTAATGACATTAACCTTAAACAATACACTTTTATTTAATATATTCTCAAAGGTCATATTTACCATATTTACCATATTTCCTTGTTTTTGAAATTTTCATTTTATTTCTATCCCCATGTGGGATGCGTAGACTTTTAGTTTTGATTTCACAGAAGGCTATTCCTATTAATAAAGGGGCACTCAAGATACTTACATTGTCCATTATATTACATTGAATAAATTGTTTGATTATAAGTACAAACCTGTTTGTTATCACCACTCGACAGACTGAGATGGTGATGATGTGACTGTGTTGGTGCAATGGTCACCACAGGTGGAGATGTCAGACTAGCAGAGGCCCCTGAATGGGCTGGGAACATCAGTGGGGCCCTTTTAGGGGTTGTGGCCCTTGGACTATGACTTGATGACGGAGGGGACCCGCTATGTTTCAGGCCAGGTTCATCTGGAAAATAAAACATTAAAAGAGTTCAGTCTCCTCTCTAATACTAACTATTCTTGTCTTTTCTTTTCTAATTTGGTGATAGATAGTAAGTTGGGCTGCTTTGAGTGATGGTGTTTTTCACATTATTGTGTGATGTTGCTTGGTGAAATAGCATGTGTGTGATGGTGTGGTATTATTTGTTGGATCAGAAGTGGATTTTGTTTTTACTTTTTGGGATCTTGAATCTAATTTTCTGCAAGATTTCGAATGTTAAAGAGTTTCAACTCAAAAATTTCCTGGAAACCACTTTGTCCACCTCTGGTAGAGAAAAGAACAACATGGTGTTAATCTTTCTAAATACAACAATTACAGGGTGATTTTGTTCTAGTCCTCGTACTGATTTTAAAGTTTTATTATAAAAAAAAGTAAGACAGATATCAGCCTCTAGTTTTCAGCAAAATCTTTGGAATTTATTGTAGCTTCATGTTAAATCTAGGCTAAGTCTATACTACTCCCGGTTTCTTAGATCCAATGAGAAATGTTAGATGCCATTAATAGGTAAGCACACTTTTATAATATCTTTGAGATGCCAGTAAAACACACTGTGACAAAATGTTGCAAAAATAATCAAACAAAATCCCAATTTATTTGAAAGGTTTTGCTGAAAACTAGAAGCAGATATTTGTCTTTCTTTTTTTTATAATCAAACTATAAAATCAGGTACTAGAAAAATATCCCCCTGTATATCCTCACAATAACATAATATTGATTATCATATCTTGTCGCGCCAGTGCTGAATCCAAAGTTTGGCTGCCTGGTTACATTCACTTAGGTCTTGGTCGGTACAAGTGGGTACCTGCTCACACTCTCTGAGGATGTGCTTCATTGTCTGCTGTGGGTGTCTGCATGGACACACACTGCATGTCCCCCATTTGTGAAAGTTTCTCTCTGTCTTGCCCACTTAAGCTCTTACCCGGTTCAGTGTAACCCAGTCCTTTCTGGGTAGGCTTGTTCCAGTTGGGAGTTCTTCCCTTCGGCTCTGGATGGCATTGTTTGGTTTGGACTGATCCCACTCGTTCCACTTGTCAACTTGGTGGCCTGATGACTGTTTAGGGTCCATGCTGCTTATGGTCTTAGAGAGTGGGTGTCTTATGTCGTTTTTATAATAATATTGATAATAAAATGTGTGTACCTGGAGGATCCTTAGCTTGATGAGCCAGCTTGCGTAGAGCTGCAGCAAAGCTGGATGTGTGTGAACTGCTCAGTGGTCTTCCTGAAGAACTTGTGTTGAGGCCATTGCTGGGAGACACTTGATGAAGGGGAGGAACTGTTGCTGTCTTAGGTGGCAGTTTCCCTGAGGCGCCAGGTGACATACCTAAAGGGCTCATCATCTGTAGTGGTGGCTTACTGCCTGGTGGGAAACCTGGTGAGGAAGATAAAAACAAAGGTCTTATGAAAACATAAAAAACGGAAATTTTGTTCATTTACAAATAGGTTTAAATTCATGCTGAGCTCTGATGTGTAAAATGGAATGGCTTAATTCGTCTTTATTTAGAATTTAGTCAAGTGTTCAATGCACAGCAGATGGTCAAGGGGTTGTAGCTTTGTTTCATAAAAATAAAACAAGGTATAACAATGACCCAAAGTAGAATCTATTTCTCTATCCTTTAAACGTATATCTTGATCTGAGTTACGTTTGCCCGCCCCCCCCCCCCACTTTAAAACAACGACACACACACACAAGTACAAATCAAAACATAGATTTATTTTGAGGGAGAAAGAACGAGAAACAGTACACTAGAGAGTGAAAGGGACCATAGCAAATAACAATATACACTTACAAAAAAATTCTATACATTTTCTCGGATTTACCATTAATTAAAATCATGCATTTTAATCTTCATGAATTCTGCTCCTAATGCTTATACATGTAGCCTGTTAATCTAAATTGCCACTAAGGTGGACAATGAATCAATGAAATGCCAGGGTAGCTCAATATATAACACAAGGTACAAGTCTATTATACAATCACAAGAGGGACATAAACAGATCGGGTTATTATTGACTCAATGTCCACGAGTTATAACCTCTCCTCAAAGGAGAGAGAAATTCCTTTACAACAACAGTCTATGATTACAGGATCTGGCC
>JAUUEB010016447.1:0-17021 GCA_032362205.1 Clione limacina
ATATTTGTATTCAAGTATTTCATATTGTTTGAGACAAAAGTAAAAAAGAAGTTATTCAATAACACTTATTTAGTTAATCTTCCTATGTTGCTTGTTTAATAATTCATGCTTTAAGGTCTTCAATAGTTCAAGACCTCAGTTGAGTATATTTTTCAAAAGCAAATTGTAACAGTAAGTATGTTCTAAATTCTTCATTAATTACTGTTAAATTATCTTTAATGGTATGTTAACATGTGGTGTTTCATAACTCAAAACTAATCAACTGTTTTTTATCTCTACATTAACAGCTTCAGTCATGGAAAAGGTGACCCAACAGGCTTTCTGAGCTTCCTGAAAGAAAAACACATTCCAATAGGCTCCTTCTCAAGATATGTTGGTAATAGATTGCATGTGCTATTTCACCTTGCTGGCTGGATCCTCCACAACTATGAAGAGCTAATGGACTTCTTAAAACACAGGTGCACAAGTGGAGATCTACGAGTTAAAGTCATCACAGATCTTGAGTCTCCTGAAATCAAGAGTCATTTGTGGATTCTTGGTATGCTTGGCAAGCTCTTGACTGGACCGTGGATGCAGGCCTTTTACTCTAACAAAGCTCACTTTGAAATGGTAATTAATTTGTGTATATTTTGTTATATTCATAACTTTTTACTAATGACCAGGGAAGTACTTTTTTCAGTGTTGCATGCCAGTATGTCATTGTCATAACTCTAACAGTTTGTTGTTTATATTATATTTTTGCATATTTTATTATCTTCTTAATACATATTACTATAGTATATATAGGCTTTTAGCCTTTGGCCTATTTGTCAAGTTTTAATTTTGACTTTACTTGACACTATTTGTGAAACTGCACCAAGGTCAACTTTGTCAGTGTTAGAAGAGTTTATACATCAATTTTTAAGGAGTACAAGTTTTCTTCAAACAATTTATCAACATCCTTCTTAAATGAATTGACAGACTCAGAATTTGCCACATGTGCCGACAGACCATTCCACACATTCACAACCCTGTTATTATGTCAAGCAGCCACTTTATTTCAAACCAGATGGATTTTAAGACCAATGCAACAATTTTTTTTTATTATGTATTGAATGTCTTTATTTCTCTTTATCCACAGAATGCCCACATTCAGTCCTCTTATGCTCACCTTCTCACCTGGAGAACTGCACCATCTGTTTTGTTCGAAGCAACAGAAAATGTCTTCGGAGAAAGATTGACTAGGGATGAAGTCCTTGAGTCACTTCTATCAACTACACTTGACAGAACCTCATAGAACATCATCTGTCAGAAGTGATTCAAGGTATCATCAGCGTGTTTGAGAGACAGTTCGCTAAGTATCTCTCGGATGGATGCCTAGCCAACCCATCAGAAGACCAGTTGGAAGCCGCTTCATGTGCCCCAACACACAACATGGCAGCTGAACGAGTTCTTGGTCTCCTAGACTTCCTCAGGAGCCGTGCTCCCAATGCAACCGACGGCTTCCTCAACGGAAAGATCCGTTTTAAATTGAACAGCACATTAGAGTGGTTTGAATCCCTCCCTCTACCCGAACAAGAAGACATCTTGAAATTTGTCATTTCGGAAGGCTATACAGCTCAGGATTTAGCTGCCAGTCTTAAACTGTCCACAAGGGAAGATATTGTCAGTCGACGCGTTGATTTTGCCAGGCAAAAAGACAGGGGCGAGCGCAACACATATAAAAAGAAAATCCAGGCCCAGCTGGACAACAATGCATTGGACTTTGACGCCGAGATGTTTTCATCCATCCAACCAACAACAAAGACAATCCTACTCAACATCCTCAATGATCATGATACACTAAATGGATTACTTATCCAGCACACTTGGGAGGAGGATGGAAAAAATGTCCCCTGGTATGGAAGGATTGTCAACTCCTCCACTAGGCGAAGTGGCAAAAGAGTTAACCGAATTTTTGAAGTGGGGTACTGGGCAACAAATGACTTAGAAGCTGCCAGTGAAGACTTTGAGCTCCAGTCAGTAGATTTAATTGTAGACTGTCTACTTGGGGACCTTCATTTCATTGTTTGAAATATTGAGTGTTTTTTTTCATTATAAAATGGATTAGCTGTACTATATTTGGTGAGTCTTTGATTTGATAACCATATTTTCTCTCTTTTTTGTCTTAAGTTATAAATGCACTCAATTTGTCTAAGATAAACCAAAGTTTTGATATATGGATTTTCAAAATTGGATGATAAACTCACTAATTGTAAGCAATTTATTCTTGAAGCCTTATTTTATAATGTATTGAATGTGTTATTGAATGATGCCATATATATTGGTCTAAAAAATAAACTTTGTGTATATCACTTGGTTCCCCTTCGAAAAACAAACATTTTGATGTATTAGTTTTTAAAATCAGATGGTTAGTTCACTTATTATTACTAATTTAGTCTTTTTTAAATAGATGTTTACGTTTCGCTGTGTTTTCTGGGTCACAGAAAATTGTGTATTTTCCCTCTATGAAATTCTTTCAAATTTCAAGAAACAAACTACTATAACTCAGGAACTAATAAAGATAGACACATAAAAGTTATACTTTTCTTGAATGGTTTTTAGAGACGAATCTAATGAACCTATTATCAAGCTGATAGGACAACTTTGAAAATCTCACCAAAGTACCTATTTATATTATAGTATTGTAAAGTTTCATTAAGTTGCATTCTATTAAATTTGATATTTATGTTATAGTATAGGCTTTTAGCCTTTGGCCTATGGCCTTTTTAAGTTTTAATTTTTGACTACTTGAAAATTTGATCATAATGTAGTGAAAGAATTTTTGGACCCATTTGAAAAGACATATAAACCCAAAGTATCACTGTTAGTCTTAGGCAAGCATTTTTCAATCACTAATATGATCTATAGTTAAATACTCTTATGTTTAAATTGTCAATCGGTCACGAAATTGCTTCTTTGTCTTAGTAATTTATTTTTGTTAGTTTTTCCTCAATAACTCAGGAACTAATTGGAATATTGAGGTAAGGTTTTCAATGTCTTTCTTGTCTCAGTGAGCTCTTCAATTTGACCTATATTTTAGTTAAATCCATCAACATTGAAATTTTAATTAATGAAAGTGTCTAACTAAAATACATCAAGCAAAAAAAGTACCCACCCACGGTACTAAAATATGCATACGTTCCGTATTAATATAGAATTATAAATAACCTGGCTTTTTTTTTTACCTTGATGGCTTTTTTTTAATTACTTTGACTTTGATGGCTTTAACTTTCTTTATTACTTTGACTTTATTCTATTTTATTTTACGGAGTAAAATTAAAATAAAATAGAATAAAGCCATCAAACCAGATTATTTATAATTCTATTAATTGGATTTTTAATAATTTCTTCATATAATGACTCAACCCACTTCTGATTTGATTATTAAAAATACATCGGTGACATCTTTTTAGTAGAGACTGAGAATGAAAATATTTTTTCAGAAAACTAAAGAACGGCCATTTTAGCGGAAGTAGAGATAATAATAAATTCCGATGCAAAAGAGTGGCAAAGGGGCATTCAATAAGAGAATATTTTTAACCGGGCGGTTCTGAATACGTGAGTCGCGTGGTTGGCCCAGTGATAAAGGAATAATATTACTCTTATTTCATTGAGCTGACCCAAGATCTGCGCCCATGGGCATAACGAGGAGGGGAGTAAGAGGGTTATATTTTACTTAAATATACTACTACACATTGTGAGCAACTAGCTTTCACAGATTGTGTCTCTAAAAACATTGTTAAAAACTATGAAACAGTAAATAACAGGTGCTTCAAAGTCCCTGTAGCCATCACAGATACCTACAGGAATTCATTCTTTGTAAAGACAGTGATAGAGTGGAACCAGTTGGACGACAACACGACCTCCGCACCTTCATTGGAGTCCTTCAAAAGTCGACTCCAGCTTCTGCCTTAGTCATACACCTAGCGCTCTAACCTCACCGTCGAGTATATGCCAGTATTGGTCACTTTCGACGTAATATATCAAGATCAAGATTGTGTAGTTTCCCTTTATAAATATACTAAATGACTTGTGTAATCTGAGGGATTGAGTCCAAATTGCTATATTGAGGGAATCTTTTCTTTCCCATGGTGTTGAGTATATCAGTGTTTGTGGTATGGTTTTGGAAGGCAGATGGCTTGTATACTTTGAGTCTCTTTTGTCGCGCAGACAAAAATGTAAACACATGGATGTGTAAAAATGGACGCAGTGAAGAAAAAGTTTGGGGTATTGTGGGGTGTTTAATCTTTGACCTGGATGCCATTTAATGGCAAGACATAAGCGTACTTTTTTCGGACATAGGGTACATTGGGAGTGTAAATCCCCTTCAACAAAGTAAATTGCGTTTTATGAAGCGGAATAATCCAATAAGCTGCACATTAAATCTGTGAGGGTAAAATCTTCACCGCCGATTTTGACGGTTTGAGGTACAGTTCTCCTCATAACATTTCAACAAAATGGCATTTTCTCGATTCAAAATATATATATTGTTTTTAAAAGAATATCAATGCATAATTTCTCCAAAAAGAAGTCATATACTTTAACTTTAGTAAATATTAATCTGTAGAATATAAATTTAATGAATGGCTGAATAAATTTCTACTGCATTTGATTGCCAAAGATTGCTAATTCTCCTACATTGTCGGTGCTTGGCTTCTCCCTTTTCCTTCGACGACAACAAATCTGACCTATCTTTCAATTGCCATTAAGTTTTATTGATGATTACTTTAAAATCCCACAAAATTAAACAATTCAAATTCAAAACGTTTTGTTCTTTATAAAATGTTTGGACGTTTTTTTTATAGTTGTAGTGGTGTTTCCAGCCACAGGTAATTTTCAAGTATCACTATGTGTTTCGACAACAATAAATCTGACATATCTTACACTAATGCCTGGCAAGTTATCAATTTTAATTTATGATTACTAAAAATTAATACAAACTTTACATATACATATAACTCTTTTTGTACTTTTAAATTGTTTTTGACAGTTTTTAGAGCCATATCTACGTTTTCAGCCGCAGCTAATTGTTCAAGTATCACCGTTTCATTCGACAACAACAAATAAAAAATATCTTGCATTATTGTCTAGCGAGTCATCAATTTACTAAAAAAAATAAAATTGACCAATACACATGAAACTATTTTTGTAATTTTTTGGACCTTTTTATAGCCAATTTAGAGCTAATTGTTTAACTCTCACTGTCAAAATCCGTTTTTATTGACAACAACATATCTATGATTACTAAAAAATACAACCTTTACCAAAACATATAGGAACTAATATATTACTCCCCAGCAAGTCAGTTTCATTGAGATTAAGTGTCTACAGAAGAATGAATGTTTAATAATATACTTGATTACTTGCTTCTTGGAGACGTTCTAAGCCTTCTGGTCTTTCTAGTGTTTCTTCTTTCTTTATCATTTGTAGTTTGACTTTGCATACGTGGCCAAAATTAGTTGTTAAAAACATTTAAAAGACTTTAAAAACACTTTAAAAACAAATATTCTCTAGAATATAGTATAGGACAAAGAAAAAACCCACTCCAATGAGCGACTTAAACCTTAATTTTGTCTGACTTACTTTCTGGAAAATTTCAAATAATAATGTTGTCCTTCCGCTTTTCTATTTCTTCTGCTTCTTTATGCCTTTCTCTGAGATGACCACCTATCATGGGGAGGTTCCACAGAGTTCCTGTATGGTGACAAGTTGAGAATAAAAATTGAAGAGTAATATTCATATTTAAGATGTGAGAGCTCAAAATCTCCTGACATGAAGGCGAGAGCTTATTCCACAAGTCAATTATTTGATTAGGATTTCTAACAAAAGACTTTGCATAAGGTTTAAATAGTTTGAGGTGATGAGAGTTTCTTGTTGTGTTTGTATTAGAAAGTTCAAAGAAATCCTCTTTTTAATATTGTCTATTTCATGTAATAGTTTGTAAGATTATATTAAGTCTGCTTTGATTGTCTGTACTTAGTACTGGGCAGGTCTAAAGCTTTAAGTCTTTCAGAATATGTATAATCTTTAAATTCTTTTAAAATTTTAGTGGCCCTTCTCTGTGCACTTTCAAGTTTGACTTGTTGTTTTTTTATAAGCAAGGTGCCATATAACATTGACATATTCCAAATGCATACGTACTATAGATTTAAAAAGCTTGGTGGAAATAGGTACATCTAAATGAGAAAAGATTTTTTGATAATGCTTGTCATCTGGTTATCTTTATTGATACTATTTCAAATATGTGTATCAAATTTTAAAAAAATCTGTAAAAATAACTTCTACATCCTTTTCGCTTTCAGTGGAATTAAGAATAAGTGTTTTCTCTTGGTCAATATAGTAAACATTTCTTGTATTTCTCCTCCCAATGTGAAGAATACTACACTTGCTTGAATTATATTTAAGCTGCCATTTTTCTGATCACCCTAACAGGGCGAGTAAGTCACTCTGGAGTTCTTCATGTTTATTATCATCATTGTAAACTTTGGTATCATCAGCACATATTTTGCATAGATTAAAAACATTTTCAGGCAGGTCTTTTATAAATATGACAAATAATGTTGGCAGTCTGTAAACAAATTATTAATTTCCATATACTCCTGAATAGAATCTTTAACAAAGGACTCTATCACTTTATATATATATATAATACTTGTTAAACTTACCTTCCATTTGAGTTTTTAAGTGTAATTTGTCATTTTCATTGTTAAAATCAGTATCATTGTTAAAATAAGTATCATTGATAAAAGTTCTTGTACTCTTTTGATGTCGTCTTTCTTTTAACCTTCATTTTTTCTGACTTACTTTCTGGAAAATTTCAAATAATAATGTTGTCCTTACACTTTTCTATTTCTTCTGCTTTTTTCATGCCTTTCTACTAGTTTGGTGATGAGTTTCATTTCTATAATTTCCACATTTTTGTCCTGCTTTTTCTCAAATTTCTTGGTTACTGTCCCTTCAATCTTTTCCATCACATTTATTTCTAAATAAGTCATCATAACCATGTTCATATCTAACTTATCTTGTAAATTCATGATTTTCATTAGTTCCTCTCCTATCTGCTGTAAACAGGGCAGACATATCTATAAATGTGTTCATAACCTTGTAAAAGTGTCTCAAATTCTGCATCATTTAGATTTGTGCACTGTTTGTGAAACCATTTGCAACATTGAAAGCATTATATTGCTTCAACATCATTTTCATTTAATATATTTAAACAAGAGGGGCATGGTGAGGCAGCAGTATTATCTTGTTTCCTTTTTGTGCTTTTCTTTCCTGCTTTAGCCATTGCTGTTTGTTTAGTATAAGTAGCAGTTTTTTATCCCTCGTCTCCCTAGTCATGACGTTTATTGGATTAAACTTAGTTTGAAGTATTAGGTTTATCTAAAGTCTAGAAAAATAGGTACAACCAACTAGATAGACTACTTACTCACTCACTTGTCTTGTCTGTATTTAACGGAAATGAACGGTTTTGAGATTAAATTAAAAGATTTATTATGCTGGAATGCAGTTAAAGCTGTAAATGATCGATCTCTACTTTCACTTTAAAATGTCGCACCCTTTAAGTAAGGACATTTTTAAAACTTGGTAGGTGTATCCACAATCTAGAGGTATAACTAAACAAGATAAATTGTTAATTAAGAAGAAGCCCTCATGTTAACAAAGGGTTCATGCAAAACAATTCATAAACACATTAAATACAAGACTTACAAGATACAGTGTAGACTTCAGGCCGTTTCGAAGCCGGTGACAAACAACAAACAAGACACCACAAGGGCCTGTTATGAGAATGGGGCTAGATAGAACAAATTTTCAAAAATTATCGTAAATTTAAATAGAATCACTTTAAAGTACAACTAGTATTCCTAATTTGTAAAAATATTTACTTTATATTATTATAAAAATTGGATATAAAAAATTTGACAGATCAGAGCCGGTTAGAAAGCAGCCACTTGCGCAATCTCATAATATGATATGCGATAAGACATTTCACTCAGATATAGTGTCTACATTAAAAATAATATTAATTGTATTTTACGCGATAAGATATTTCACTGACATATATTGTCTACAGAAGAGTGAATGTTAATAATATGATTTGCGATAAGTTATTTCACTGATATATAGTGTCTACTTGAGAAATAATATTTATTATATGATACACGACAAGATTTTTCACTGAGATAAATTTTCTACTGTGGAGAATTGGTCCTTTGATAGTACTTACCTTTAAAACAGGTATTTATGTCCTCGCTATAAACCCATCTCCTGACCTTTAAAAAAAGTAAGATATGTTATTTCATAATTCGTAATGTTTTGGCAGAAACAAATTGATCTGTGCAATAATAGGCATCACTTGACTGATGTAAACAAAGGGCTAGTTGACCTCTTTCTAGCCCGATTTCTCTTTGACAAACGTTACGTTTATTGTTTTTGTTGTGTTTTTTTTTTCTTTTTTTTAAATGGTTACATTTTCGATTTGAAATCCGTTTTTGAATCTTGACCAATTTATGTTTGTGAATCGGTTGTTAAAGCTAAGGTGTGTAACAATAGGCACCGGCAAGGTACTGTCACTCAACAGACTTTGCCTTCTTTACAAAGTTGTCACGTTTAATGCGATTATTGGCGAGTCCTTCTAGCTTAGTCTTCATTTGGTATTTGCTCTGGCATTTACATTTTTCTGCTTGGAGTTGCACCTTCATGTTGCATTGATCTTCTGGAGGTTGGAGGTTCTGTCACCTTTTTCATATGAGCAATTGGTGTAGACTTCATTGATAATTTTATACATCCCAGGCCTTGCCTTTATACCTTGGCTATATCCTCCAGAGATTAACTGATTATGGGCTTTGTAAAATGTTTGGACCACTCTGGGTGCAGCTAAGATGTGACTTTGTCTTGTTTGTTAATGCGGAGATGATCAATTGCACTAAAACCCGATTGAGATAGGCATTCAATATCATTTTATTGATACACAACAAATCAAACATTCAACATGCCTTGCCCTAGAACAAAACTCACCTTGAACGACAAGTTTAAATTATTAATACAATTATTGCTCAAGAGAAAAAAAGGCAAGGCTGACTTTCCTCAACTTGTGGCCAATCCTTTATCACCATGGTCCTTTAATATCACAATTTCTTCAAGTAAAATGGTATGTGATAATAATCGTAGTTTACTGTACACAAATATGACCCGATCACTACAAAAAAATCTTGGTATAAGGAGCAACTCTGTGTCTTAATAATTAACATGCTACCAAGTCAAAAGTGACTGCGTAAGAATGCGACTTTGACCTTCCTGTTTTGAGTATGATTAGTCTTTTAAGCATCTGGAAAAATTAAATAGAGACTTTTATTTCTTTCTTTTTTCATAATAGAAAAAAAAGTATCACAGTGTATCTTGTTAAAGTTAAGTACTGATGTACAAATAGACTTCACAGTTTGTGAAGACAATATGATTATTAACATAATTTTACTCTCTGTCGTGGAACTAAATCTCCAAAATTGACACTTTTGGTTTTGAGTGTCATAAGTTAATATATAACGGATAGGCCTAATATTTTAATAAGTCTGGCCCCCCTAGCTAAATATGATAATTCCAAAGTGGTTTTTAATTCGAACAAAATTGTTGATTCTCTGAGAGTTTTAGTCTAACGTTGTTTTTTTATCACCCAGCCTATATTATTGATGTTAAAGGCATATTTATTTTATATTTTTAGCAGTACTTTAAACTTTGAAATTATTGATGCAAATGGTGTACTTTATAGACATCTTGTTCCTGTTTTCAGTGTACAAATTTGTGTTTTCCTAAACAAATATTTTATTTAGAAATGCAAACAAAGTCAAAAGCAGATTAGAAAATAATCAGATCTTACTCCAAATGTTGTCGCAGACATTTGGTCTGGTAACTTTTTTGCATTTGATTGGCCGACAAAAATGATCGTATTGGTTGAAACATGTTGCTTGATGAAACTATCACACGTTAAGAAAACAAGGTTATTAACATGGCTGAATCCTGACCTCTGTAACCTTGTAAATGTTTGATTCTGGTGGGGATATATCTGTTAAAACCAAGGATGAGTTCTGCTGTTTGTAGTGCTTGTTAAAGAAATGCCTTGAAAGAGTCAATGAACACCTTGCACTTTCCCAAAGGGCCATGTTGTAACTAGAGAAGAACGGTCACATCATATACAACAACGTCATGTGGTGTACTGTTGCGTTCTAAAATGGTGACTTGAAATTATGTTTCAATTATTATTTTGATTTTGCTGTTATCATACGTCCTGCTTTTTAAATATTGGTAGTAAATATGAGTTAGCACATGTAGTTATATCGCTTGAACTTGTTATAAGCCGAATAACACGACCATATATCCGTTTTTGTCATGACCATGTTGCTCGGTAAAAAATATATTTTATGGAAATGTTTCTGCCCAACATATGTTTAAATTAAAACATGTTTTGCGTTACCACGTTTTGGATTCCCTTCGCCCAGAGTGTGGCCTTTATCCGTCTTCAGAAGTACTTTTTTATTAAGACTGTCAGAGTATGACATTTTTGGTAGGTCGTTTAAAAAAATGTTGCACGGATGATACTAAGAGCAACCACCAGGGATCTTTACCGTGCGTCTACGTACGCGACCCCTGTATTTATTTTACAGCTATCTGCGTTCTTTTTTCATATTTCCTTGCGTAAAGTTTAAAACTAGAAAAATGTGTAGATTCTGTTTACAAATATCAACAAAATGTTGTGTTGGACGATAGCCATTGGATTTGAACCCAAATATCCCTACTATTATTATACTGGCTAACACAGAGCATGTCATTATTTGATTCAGCTGCTTAAGACCTTCTATTTGAGTATTCAAAATAACTGTTTATTACGTGTATTTGTCACAGTTAGTAATTCACCTGCTATTGGGGTGCAAGGGGTTGTAAATTTCTGTTGCAATTTAGCCTAGGATATTTTTACACATTCTCCAGAAATTAGATGTTTAGCTCTAAATGAAGACAAACATGTCATCAAAAAACTTCAAATTACTTTTCCGCATTTAACAATGTATGGCAACAAATCTCATAGACATTATTTAATTTCAAAAATTATATACATTTTCTAAGTGTAGTTTTTTCTTATCCCAAACATAGATGTTCGCTTATTCAATGAAGTAATATTTGTTTTTCGATAATTTTTCAGATTTTCAGGAGTAACTCTCAACATACCTTCTGACATCCAAAAACCCATTGCCATATTCAACAAGATGTCAAATCCTAGCAAGAATGTCATTCTCATTTGACAACAAATAAATGTGACGTCATATATGATACAATTCCATGGAAAAAATGGAAGACAGTATTGATTATTTAGAAAAAATAAAGGAAGAAATCTTGTCTGAGGATACAAAACCTTATTTGATAAAGCACGAACCAGGATTTTTTTACACTGACACTAGTAATCAACATCAACCATCAAATGAAACTGATGAATTTCAAAGTGCAAATGTAAAGTTTGAAACTGATGTCAATCCTACAGTTAATAGCAACAGTTTATTATCAAAATCACCAGACCCTATGAAGGAAAACAAACACACCGATGAATTAGAAAATGTTCATAAGAATACACAAGAATTGTTACATTCAGCATGGAAGACTAAGGAAGAACTGAAACAAAATGCAAATAGGGAAACTGATAAAGCTAATCAATCTGAAGCGCAGCAAGTGACAATTTCTAATACAAGAAATAATATTTGGTTGACATATTACAGATGTGATCTATGTCAAGATTATTTCCAAGAAATATTTGATATGAAGAAACATTTGTTGATTCATGTAAGAGATACATTATTAAAATGTGTTTTATGTCAAAAAGTTCATGGACATAAACGAAGCTTACAACGTCATTTAAAACACCATTTGAAAGAATTAACTTACAGTTGTCTTGTTTGTAAAAAGTCATTCAAACAAAAAAGTAATTTTACCCGGCATATGTTGATACATACTGGAGAAAAACCACACCTATGTCGAGTTTGCAAAATATCATTTAGACTAAAAAGGCATTTAACAAGGCATATGTCGATTCATACTTCAGAAGCACCACACCAATGTCATTTTTGTAAAACATCATTTAGACAAAAATGTGAATTATTTAGGCATATGTTACTTCATACTGGAGAGACACCACACATATGTCAAGTTTGTAAAACATTATTCAGAAAAAAAAGTGATTTAGCAAAGCATATGTTGATTCATACTGGAGTGAGACCACACGTATGTAAAGTTTGTAAAAAATCATATAGGCAAAAAGGTGGTTTAACACAGCATATGTTGACTCATACTGGAGAGAGACCACAAATATGTCAAGTTTGTAAAACATTATTTAGACAAAAAGGTGATTTAACAAGGCATATGTTGATTCATACTGGAGAGAAACCATACATATGTCAAGTTTGTAAAACATCATTTGGGCGAAAAGGCGATTTAAAAAGGCATATTTTGATTCATACTGGGGAAAAACCACACCAATGTCGAGTTTGCAACAGATCATTTAGACTAAAAAGACATTTAACAAGGCATATGTCAATTCATACTTCAGATGCACCACACCAATGTCAAGATTGTAAAACATCATTCAGACAAAAATATGATTTAGCAAGGCATATGTTGGTTCATACTGGAGAAAAACCACACATATGTCAAGTTTGTAAAACATTATTTAGATATGAAGGTGAGTTAACAAAGCATATGATGATTCATACTGGAGAGAAACCACACATATGTCAATTTTGTAAAATCTCATTTAGACAAAAAGGTGATTTAACAAGGCATATATTGATTCATACTGGAGAAAAACCACACATATGTGAAATTTGCAAAACTTTGTTTAGACTAAAAAGAGATTTAACATCACATATGTCGATTCATACTTGAGAGGCTATGTAAAGTTTGTAAAACATCATTGAAACAAAGTTTTATTCAGTATAGCATATGTTGATTCATACTCGAAAGAAATCACAGATATGTGAAGTTTGTTAAACATTATTTAGACAAAAATGTTAGCTAACAAGGTTTATGTTGATTCATACTTGAGAAAAAACACACATATGTTGAGTTTGCAAAAAAATCATATCATCGTCTCGGTACTTTACTCCTGTAGTCAACATTTTCCAAAAATCGTTTTTTGTAATATTCCTGTATAACATTTTGTCGCGAACAACATATGAAAAGATGAGACCTCTTCACTGATAACTATGTATTCCAACTCGCAATTTATACCAGGACTAATCCTGTATAAGAGTGTATACAGTAGTATTACACTAAATATATCATGCATTAGTATAAAAAAGACACACATCCTTTATAGTGGTTCAGGAGTATTGCCCTGTATAGTGGTACAGGAGAATTGCATTTGCAATCATAACTGTTTTTTTACTCAAACTTTTAAGTTAACTGGGAAAACGACTCATTTACCCAAAAACAGTGACAGGGACTTCACACATACATTGTAATTTGCCAAGACACCCTTACCTATGAAACTACAGCCTTAAGTTTTTTTCACATTGCTAAAATCCTGTGTAATGTCCTATAGGAGTATTGCTCTACTGTTATACATGAAATAAAACTTGTATTTGCATTTCCATGTAATTGCAGTTCGCCTTTAAATTGTAATTTGTCAACTATCGATGGAATAAATGCATTTTTAATCAATATACATTCACTAGAAACCCTTTCACAGTGTCATACAAATCAAAGAAGTTAAACCTTTTTTTGACTCTCCTGAACAATGACAAAAAGTCAAATACCGGAGTAAATTACTGATGCGACGATATAGACTAAAAGCATTTAACAAGGCAAATGTCGATTCATACTTGAGAGGCGCCACATCATTTAGACAAAAAAGGTTAGTCAAATGTTATGATGATTCATACTGGAGAGATACCACACATATGTCAAGTTTATAAAGCATTATTTAGATTCATAACTCTTTTAACAAGTCATATGTTAGATCATACTTGACTCAAACTTAGAGTGAATTCTCATGTAACATTTTTGTGTTTTTCTAGTTGTTGGTGTATGGATCCTTGATTGTTGGTTAGGATGTATTTCAGTTATTGTCAATGTGTACTCAGTAATTTTCAAAGTCAAAATTACTGAAACAATTATTTTTTTATTTACAATGGCCATGATTTCCAAAGTTGATATTGAAACTGTGCCTTAATAGTGCTTAATTTTTTAATTTTTTTTAATCATAGAAGATCAGAAAAATCAAGACCAATAACTTAATTCCTATGTAATAGATAAAAAGAACAATATCTTCTGACTTATCAAACTGACTTTCATGTAACGTTTCTAATGTGTTTTTTTTAGATAATCAATTTAGGTAACCCAAAATTTATATTTTCAGAAGAAATCTAAAACATTGAATGAAAGTTGTGATTGCAAAGCATCAACATACAATCTTTAAAATTAGGGGCAATATATCATAAGTAATCCATTTTATATCAATGATATCTTACATGTAAATGGTTCCAGCTTAAAAAAGTTGTTTTTACCTTTATAAGGTATTGGATTTTTATAAAATATCATCTGCAAGTAATGATATATATACAATTACTGTGTATATTTGGCAACAATATTGAAAATGGCCCTTTTAAACACATTTTCTCTTGAAGGCATAACTTTTTGAACTGGCTAATTGGACATAAAAGAATATAACACTTCTTGAGTTCCTTATCTTGAGATTTCGTCTGGGAACGAACTCTCGGGATTTAATTAAATGCAGTGTTTAAAACCATTATTAAGTAGATTCAGTCATGTTAGTGTCAAAGAGGCCGGGTTGGTCTAGTGATGAGCCTGCTCTACTCAAACCTTAGAGATTGTGGGTTTGAGCCTTTGGAAAGTATTTTCACCCTGTTACCCACATTTTGTGCTGCACTTTATTGATACAATTAACCCATCTACTTACCACGTGGAACATCTAAACTCGTCTCTGCTTATAAAAGTATGAACTCATGTTCTGCCTTCTGATAAAATAACCCTATGTCCCAGACATTTTTCATATTAGGTTACACACTAAACAAATATGACACAGTTGACTTCATCTGAAACACCAATTCATTTTATATGAATAGTTTAAAAATAGATTCCAAATAAAATATCAACCTTCAGGATGCCAATTGAACCTAAAATTACCTATGTTTCATTGGCTTGCTTTAGAGACGAGATAAATATTTCCTTGTTTTAAAGGTTGCATATATTGACTGTTATCTATTTGAAGGCACCTTGCATTTGCTGATTTAGGTTTGATTGCAATGATTCGTCAGAGTTTCACTTAGTTATCATATTTGTAGCATGGAGGTACAAAAACTGTCATGTTTAATCATCAAATTGAACAGAGTATGTGTGGAGGTACCTTAATATGCATGTAATCCATATTTATGTTGATTTGAGTGTGATAAGGAAATATATTAACATGCATTCTTTCTAGCAACAATATCTTTAAACTGCAGTCGTCTGGTGGTTTATTTCAGATTAGAGGACTTATTGTCATTGACTTTGCTATAGAATATGCACTGTCTTCTTTGATGTTATTTTTAGTTTTGTATATTTATATTTGCTGAAATATTGATTATGTAAATAATACTGACCCGTTAAAGAAACGTAAAGTTTTAAAGGGCGAATAAACACACTTAAACAGAACTCATCGATGCCACCCCACCGTGGTTTTTGAAGTACATTTTAATGTTTTGATTCTATTTGTTTGTGATTACATCTAAAGTCTTCTGACAGCGAACAGTCTTAAAACGACACTTTGGTTAAACGCTTTTAGTTTGATTGCATGAAATTTAGAGTTTTATAATGTTGACATTGATACTTGGCAAGTTGCTAAAGCTTTTTTATTGACTATGAAAACAAAGTTTCTGTTCACTCTGGTGTCAAAATTTCAACTAAGCGGCATTAAACACACAGTTTTTAAAACGCATACGGACACACTAAAAACAACTCATCGATGTCGAATTTTACACTCAGATTTTTTTAGCTTAACTTTAATGTTTGGTTTTCTTTGTTTGTGTATGGATCTCGAAAAATAATGTTGACAGTGTTCAAGGTTAAAATAACTTATAATTTTGTAAGTTTTCATTAAAGTTTTGCATAACAAAAGTTTGCACTTGAAAATAGAAATCGCTATCTCTACACGACTGGTTGATTGATGTAAAAACCGTGACTTGCCAAATAGGTATGATATTGTCAGTATGGAGCGCTTATTGGGCTTAAGTACGATTGGAGTGAGACTTCCTTGAAATTAAGTCCTAATTAAAATCTAGTTGTTTTATTCATTCAGATTCAAATTGATTTATCTTCTCCACGTCAAAAGATGTTTTTGCTTAATAAGACATTTATTAAATGTTTACATTGATTTAAGATGATATAATATTACATTTATAGAACTTTGCGTTCTTATCGCTGATTGGCGACCTTTGACATTGATTTGTTAAATATAATTTGACGTTATAATCTTCTGGACTGTTCCTTGACAGTTTTGAGAGCAAATGAAACAAAGTGAGGTGATATGTTTTTAAACTGATCATAAGGATCACTTTAAAAGCATATTATATATAAATATATACATTTCTATGTGTTTTTATGTGTATTTGTAAAGTGTTTGTATGTAAGGTGGCTTAGAAGCTTTATTGTAGATACTTTTTTCCTATATGTATTTTTTATTTTGGGAAACTGGAGTGCCAAGGGTTTATCCAACAGGTCCCTGTCGACCCACGGTCCATTTACCAATTGACCTTTGTGCCCTCAGGCACAAGTGTCATCCCTTTACTTAAGGAAGTGCTTCCTTGGACGATAGTGTTTTCTTCCTAAACTGATTTTTTCTTATTTCGACAATATCAGTTTGTTCAAGAATTGACGTTAAACATAAGGGACCATTCACAAATGATGTAATCCAGGAGGGGGGGGGGGGTCAGCCAAAAGATTACGAAAGATTACAAGGAGGGGGG
>JAUUEB010016558.1:0-17021 GCA_032362205.1 Clione limacina
CGAATGGTGGTTGGTTGCGTGCTATATGTGCCTACTTGCGGCACTGATGTTGATGTAAGTTACAGTTGAGTGCAGAGCTTTTGACGCAAGCGTAATTTTTCTTTTAATTCCTTTCAGTTTCAAATCTCATTCACATAACGTTTTGTTCATCATTGCTTAATGAGTTACCATACCAATTTTTATAGAATTCTTTGATTATTTCTTGATTGATTTGAGGTTAAAAACAGATTTGATTCTATGGCCTATTATGGCTTAGGTGCGATCTGCAAGGTAGCGTTAGTGCATACATATACTGAAAATGAAGCCACAATTTACTCCCCCTTACCTCCATCTTTCTACACTCTATCAGATGCTGACCAGATGTCCGATTCCATAATTTTGTTTTCTTCCCTTTGACTTTGATCCTCTTTTCTCTCTGTACTCTGTTGTCTTGTTATGTGTCAAGGCAGACCTTTTGACGCACCTGACCTATTGATGCAAGCGTTATAATTTTTCCTTTGATTCCTTTCAGTTTCAAATCAGATTCACGTTTGGTTTATCATTGTTTGTTGAGTTCACACACCAATTTTTATAAAATTCTATTGAGTACAGTACAGACAGTAAATATGTTGTAGTTCCGCACGCCTAAGCTTTGAAGCAGCTTTGTGAAGATAATTGAAATCTTAAACACAAACCAAAACAAGTTATCAAAAATATAATATCTTTCTGAATGAGGAGCAAAAATAATCCACCAAAAATTCAACCCTTCAATTTAAAAACAAACTTTAACAGGTGTACACTCCTGCATTTTGTACCAGGAAGTAACTGTTGAAGTTCTCACGCAGTTTCTGCCAGCTGAGTTCCTTCAGATATAGGGGGCGCTTACTAGAGTAATACAACGAATATATTGGGGGCACTCATTACTTAATGTTTCAATTGAAATAGTTCTCATTATATACTTCCGTATTCTGTGACTTTCGGTTCCATTATATTGGAATCTAGTAGAAGAGCGCCATTTTAATAAAAATGTCTGCCTCTGTTCACTTTCGTTTTTTATGTAATTGATTCGTGGCATCGCATGGCTAATGTTTTGGTATCGTCTTGGGGATGAGGCATAGGAAGTGGGTCAACTCAGAAATAGAGTGTTTTAGACATATTTTGTAAAAGAGCTTTACTTAATGTTAGTTTATGATTAAATATTCAAAAGAAAGTAATTTGTGTACTCACTTTATCAGGAACAATAAATATCCAGACTGTTTTAAAACAGAATTGTTGTCAGCAGGCCATTTATGTCTACACATAAATATTGCACTGATACAGATACTTTTTGCCGGATGTTTACAAATTGGTGTGCGAGGAGTGGAATATATACACTGTATATTGGAATCGAGTAGGAGAGCGACATTATAATAAAATCGTCCGTTGGTATTTGACCAATATATGGCCGTTGTACACCCATTGCAGATTTTTCGGAAATCCCCAGGAATCAACTTTCGGCGGTTTTAAGGCACATATTTCTACTGATATATTTATGACACCATTCCCATTCCGTTTGTGACTAACTTTATCAAAATCGTTTGATATTTGGCAAAGATATGGTTATTTTAGTATACATATCTAGCAAATATGATTTTGAACAGACTCTCTTACACACATTTTGAAAATAAAGGGGTTGAAAAACACCTTTATAGGTTTTTGAGTGTGAAAACATGTTTACATTGTAAAGGTGTTTTTTATCTGGTCTTTAGTGGGAAGATCATAATCCAGAAATTTTGGAAGATGTTTGTTTGATCTGGTTTGATATATGTTTTGTAAATTTGATGTCTTTCAATAATTGGTTAATATTTGAACAAGAAATCAGACATGGGTACGAAGCTTCATGAAGAGAGGCTTCAGCTTCGTGATATTTCCAAAAGTGTTAAAAGGTTAACTAGACACTGTTCACAAGGTTTTGACAAATAGGATGGTTTAATCTTTTTATATAAAGTTTTTTAATACAATGGCTTTGTAATGGTTTGAGATAAAGGCTTCAGCTTCATACCCATACAGTTTGTAGGCCTTACAGTAAAAGAAAGCGTTGTATAAAAAGGGCAGAGCTGTGGGAAAGACTCTGGCTCTAGCTGAAAGGTCCCCAGCTCCAATTCCCTGCACTAAAATCACATTAATCATTGCACGCCGATTAATTTGCACACCGTGTTTGAAAATAGTCCATTGGTATAATTACTTATTAAACTCAAATACATCAATCGCAAAAAAATTGAAGTTTACATCATGTTTTCATTTGATTATCGATGAACATCTATGAAAATAGTCGGAAGTCATCTCATATAATTGTACTTCCTTAAACTATAAAATACATCAATTTTATGAACCTAAGATGATTTACGCTCTGGTCAAGTAACAGGTGGCACTTATAGGGTGCAGAAGGTAAATAGGTAGAGGTGCTATATTGACAATTGACTGGTTGTTCTTCTCACCAACAGAATTATGTATTTTTTATTGATCAAATTTGGTTCCACTTCCTACTTGTTTGACATGAAGTAATAACAATTATGTCAAGAGGTTTTTTGATGAGATATGCATACATACACAACAGTTCTCCTAGTTGCATGCATGTATAGTCAAATATGCAACTAGATTTTAAGCAGATTATTATATCTGATTGATACCAAGCTTTTTGTTTGTTGGGATATGCTTGATACAATTCTTGTTAGTGAATTTATACATTATTCACCACATGAAAAATTGTTACTTTTAACTTAAAGGGAAATCTATGTTTGAAGAATTATATTTCAGAGTGTGGTATATCAATCAATTTTTATTTTGAATTGAAATGAACTGTGTGCTCATGTTTTTGTTGCTCTTTTTGTATTGTTGTGTATGAGACTGATTCCAGAGATGTACCAAGTATATCATATTTTGAATTTCAGGTTCTAGATGGTTAAAGCCTTTAAATATATTTTCAGATATGTGGAATATCAATTTACATTTTCAGTTAGTGTTTGTGGACATAATATTGTCCAACAAACTTAATCATGCCATCTCCACGCTATGCGAAAAATTGAAGTATACATCATCATATTTTAATGTGATTATCAATGTGATGTTATATTTTGTCTTTTCCCTTTTGAAATTCAAAGGGAATTATCAGATTATTAATGACTGGATGACGTTTTATGTGTGAAATCAATACATTGTTATGCAATGTGTTAGATGATATTGCAATTTGACATATTGCTGATCTTTATGGATAACTGTAATAATGTATGCTTTCAGGATAGGTGTGGTTGACACACCACCATAAGAATATGAGCAGGAGATGGTACAGGAATCAAAAGCAAGGTGTCGGCGTAACATTGATACATTTCCTTTTGTTTTCTTCCTTCCTTATCCCACATTCCCATTTCTCTTCTATGTATCGTGCATATGCTGTGTTCGCCTGTGCAGATAGCCGCCAAGATAACACCAGGCTCAGGGGACGCTCAAGTACCAGGTATCAAGAGACAAATGGACGATGGCGCCTCCTTTGGTAAATTAGATCATTTTTCTCAAATTAAGACACCACATTCCAACAGTTCACTTTAAAGAAAAAGTTCAAAGCAGGCCTCTGGTGTTTTGTTCAATGACAGCAGTCCCTAAAACGATTTTTCAATATGCTTTCTCCTATCCTTTTCAATTAAAGCAATTTTTTTTACACTTTGAATTTGGATCAGACTAAGTGTTGTCCTCCACTGAAGGAATTTTCTGTTATAGTAATTACTGACTGAGAGATTTGGAATGAAGTGGCATCAGAATTATGGCTACATTTTATCCATTTTATTATTTCTTAACTAACACCTTGCTGTACTTCTCCGTATAAGCAGTCTTTTTATCAAAACCTAAAGAAATCACAATTGGTCTGCTACATTTTCTAGCTCTAGAATCTCAATTCAAAATTCACAATACAAAATTTAAATTTTGTATATTCTAAATTTTTCTCTAATTAGAACAAAACCCAGTGTGCTTAACTTGAGTGAAATGTCTCTTTAGCTGAAAGGGGGCCTCATTGGTCTTGTTGGTCAGTTCTTATTATTTTTTGTGTATTGTACTTGTATTATTTTTTCCTTTTCACGCAAAATTCATTTATTTGTAAATTAGACCTTTATGATGGAAACCCTTATTTTTGAAATGCATGCCCATGTTGATAGGTTATAAGAACTTTCAAGTCATTTTTTCTAAACCCTTTTCCTTTGATACAATGACTATATGTTTGCTTCTTACGTGGGAATTGTGTTATTTTATTGTGGTTACATGCAGACTAATTTCAACCTCCCATTTTCGATGAGTTTTAGATTTGGTTGAAATGTTTTCTTCCAGTTGATCATGTATTGCTTTATTTCAATCTGGTTTTGTAATTGTTCTACATGGAAAATCTTGTTGGTTTTGTCATTTTGCATTACTTCTAATGTGATTACAGGTTTTGGACTTCATATTTCAAGTCCTTTTTTATTATGGATTATCTTTTAAAGTCTTTATCAGAAATGTTTTCTTCATGATCATCTTTGAATGTGCATGATTAACTCATACAAGGTACATTTATTATTGCCTTGGAAATGTAAATTTGATACTTTGAAGTTAAAGACTACAGGTGCACTTCTAACCTTTAACAAAATGCTTACAGGATATTTCACCCCTTTTTATTGACAATAAATGGACATTGAGAATATACATTGAACATTAGATAGTTGTTTCTTGGTTATTGCTCATCTTGATGGTATTGGTGTAGATTTAATGTTTAAAAAAATCCCAACTTGTTTATACTGTAGTTGTATAATGCTGAATTCTATAATTTAAATAATCCTGTGTGTTCTATTAACATTAAGGCATTCCCCATTTGTTCCGTGTCTCGGATGTATTTTAATGATATTCACTGCCTTTTCATACGATTTGATATTATTTTGAAATTTCTTGCGCCCAGCTACCAGCTGGATTAATGAATTGTGCCACTGTTTTAAGTAATGGATAATCTGTATGCTTAGTAATTGATTGATTTTTTTAACTTATGAAAACACTTCATTCACTTATTTTAGAGATGCGTTTTACATTGAGGGCAATTGAAAATTTGTTTATGTCTTTATGTTGAGCATGATGTTCAATATTTAATTCAAAGCCTTTGAGCTGTTATTTGGATCACAATGCCATGGCTTCTCTGAATTTCTATGAAAATATTCTGCGCTTTTCTTGTCATTTTTTCAATTAATCTTTGAGTTGGTATTGCTTATTTTCACTAAGAACTATTTAGAAAATGTTTAAGGCCCGCTTTTCAAGGTCTTTGCTTTTTACTATATTTATTGTTTATATCAAGCTTGTTGTGGGACCATTACCATACCAACTGTTTTGTTCTCACAAGACTTGAACTGGTCAATGCCTCATTTTGTTTGATTTAATATAAATCTGTTCTTTCATGAATTCAGGTTTTGCACTGTTAAATAGAAAATGGTTTTGCATCCATATTGTCATATTTTTAATGAGTAGAGAAGTTTGATATTATGCTCAGGACCTCTTTGTCAGAGTTTCAGACTATCAGTTCTTAATCATGTTAATTTTATAATGAAACTGATTATAAAATATATGTTGTTAAAATCATCAGTCCAGTCAGACTTTCACCGATTTAACAGAGTTTCTATTTTTGACTAATTGCAGAAAAGCCAAAACAAAACTATTCATGAAATAAACATTTAACAAATTTCCACGAGTAAGCATTCTAGTCTAGTGCCTGTTTAAGTGTAGTGCCTGTTTTTTTTTTATAACAATGGTGTTTCTGTTTTTAGCAAAGTTTTATCTCAAGTCTGGAACAAAAGAATGGCTTTTAATTATCTTAAGCATTTTTCTGAATTTAAATGATAGGGAGTGGTCAGTTCATTCATGAACACCCTAATATTGTATGTAGATGGGTAGCCGTAATTTTAAAAGGGGGGCCAACCCTGGCTTTGTAAACGATGCAAATCTAGAAAATTTTCCATGGCCTCTGGCTACGCGATTATTGGTTTTCCAAAACAATTGCAAGCTAAAAAATGTGTGTGGTGTCGGCATATTGCTCTGTTATCTATTAAAATTTATTTTGAAACCTTTTTAAAAGATTTATTTCCCTAAGCAAAATGACTAAGTTTTGTTTTCTTTTTCTCGTTTCAGGTGAGCCAGACTCGAAGAAAGTAGCTGGTGATTGTAAGTTAAAATTTGAGAGCAAAAGATGCAATCTAGACCATGAATGAAATAAAACAGGACAATGCTTTTCTTTACTACAATGTTTGAGATAATGCAATTTAAAACTTGGTCAAAGTTAAATTGTTAATTTTTACTCTAATTGACTATTAGAAAAGAAAATCTATTCTATGCTCAGTATCAAGTTTGATGTTGATTAAATGTTAACCTTTTAAGACTTTATTTTTATTTTAAGTCTTTAGCTGGAACATAATTGCAAGATTTAAGACTGTTACACACAGCTCAAAAGTGATGCTGTTTATTAAGAATCCATAAGAGCTGTGGTGAGTTCTAGGCACTAACTAGTAGCTAGTGTTTAATGCCAGGTTTATCCAGAGCTTTATAGTTTTTTTTTAAACATTTGACCTAATCACTGATTTGTCTTGCAGCATCTATAGGGGCACAGTTGAGAGCAATTGCAGATAGTCAGCCAGGGTGAGTATTTTTCTTTCTGTAGGTTTATTTTGTCATTGTTGCAGATGACGAAGTAATTTAAGTAAAATAGCTGCCTATTTTGTAAGACTTAACAGTAAAATAAAATTTGTTTGGTATTGTCAGGTCGGGTGAAATGTTTTCTTCAGACGATTCCAGGTTTAACTGAGGTTTTCACACATGTTCTTCTACTCATGTCAACTGAGTTGGTGTCTTGGGTATTCTATAAAAGTATCTGATAGACAGTTAATTCAGCATTATCAGACTTCAGACATGGCTTCGTGACGCCTCAGTTTAGAGACCAAGGCTTTGTCCTTTTTGAAGAGAGGCTTTGCTTTGGCTTCGTGATATTTCCAAAAATCTTGGAATGTTTTTTCCATTAAAAATGTGTTTTTCAAAATCCATTCAAAAGTGTTTAAAGGTTTACTAGACATTGTTTACAAGGTACACAACACGTTGTATTGAGATAGGATGATTTAACCTTTTTATACAGTTTTCTAAAAACAAAGGCTTCAGCTTCTTGTTATTTTTAGAGTCTGCTTTGTAGATGTTTTGAAGGCTGGCTTCAATATGTGCCAAGGCTTCGGCTTGGTACCCATGTCTGCCATGAAATTCTGCCAAATGAAAAAGATGCATATTAGAAAATTTGCATAGCTTTCAAATATTATGATCGCGGCCAACTGATGGAATTTGGGGTGATCCAACAGGCCTGTATCATTCAAGATCTGAGGATCTTATTTCTTTGTTATATGCACTCTATGGACATCCTGTGTGTCTATATTGGGGTAATTCCATGAGTATTTTTGGGGGATCTTGTCTTTGTATCATTCTCTTCCTTTGATTATTATAACGACCATGGAATTTAATGTCTGGGCATCTAGCACACATGACCTACTTTTTGACTGGTCACTTTCTACAATTGCAGGGTGGAACCCACATCTTTTCATATGAATGGATCTCTAATAAAGCTTCTTAAAAACTCAAGACCATTGTGTGCCCCAATTATCTGATGATTATGTGTTTTGTTTCATCAATTTATTCCACACACACAATTATATTGTGTAGTGGTATATTTACGTTATGGCTGTCTGTGTGTCTGTTTACTCCATAACTTAAGTAATTTTGTTTGGATCCCTTTCATATTTGAAAGGATGACATAGAGCAGGAATAGAATTACGCCTATTTAAATCCAGAAATAGTTGTGAAAAATTGACCTTATTGAGTTATGGCCCTTATTTAGTATTTTTGCTATATGGTCTTTGTTAATTTGGCAAAAACATGTTGTGGTCACATCTTAAGGGTTAAGAATCTGAAATCTTGCAAAGAGGCCCTTCTAGTGATAGAAATCTGAAATTTTGCACAGAGGCTTAATTCACGGGTCCCTAAAAGCTGGAGGTTAATGTTTTGAAGACAACGGTTTGGGCAGAGTTATGGGCCTTAAGTTGTTTACTATATGTTCTTTGTTACTTGTGTCTGATGTGCGTGGTAAGTGTGTAAGTTTGCTCTTGATGCTCAATTTTGAACTTTCATTCGCACAAGATACAATTGTAATGCTTTATTTTTTAATTAGATTTGGACAGTCCACTGAAGCAGCCAGAGCAGCTCAAGAAGCAGCAGCCAGGATCAATCGACAGTTAGGAATCAACCCTGAGCAGAACATGCAGCCTCAAAAGATTGGACCTCATTCAGGAAACATGGTCACTACTGAAGAACATAGAGTACCAGATAAAATGGTTGGCTTGAGTAAGTAACATGTTCAACGTTTATTACATTTCGTATGTTAACATTTTAAGTTTATTTTGTTGGTTTAAGTCCTATTCTTGGTTTAGGATTTAGGATGTTTTCAATTTCAATGATCACCTTGTTTTTATTATTACTAAAAGAACCTAGCAAATGTAGATGGATAGTGCTCACTCTCCTTATGAACCCCACCTTTATAATCTACCCAGATATATCGTACTAGAAAGGTTAAGAATGTCAGAAACTGACAGCACTTTTATTAGAACTTATTAAGTCACAACAAGCTAGGTAAAAGCCAACAATTGTTATCTTTGTGATTTGATTATCAAATTATCTAAATTGACATGTTTTTGCTATTTTGTAGAACTGTAGGTTTTTTAGAATTATTGTTTTAAAAGCATGTTTGCATTATTAAGCAGAATCCTTGATAGGATTACAAGATTGAAACTATTCTACATTTATGTTTGCTTTACCGAATACCACTATGACATCATTTGATAACTTAAAAGCAGAGATCCAGTTTCTCATAGCCCTGGCCAACTTTTGCTATAAAATAATGCAAGAATTGGCTAACACTGATTTTTTTATTGTCATGGTTTGATAGTAGACATTGCAACAATTTATTTTAGATTCTTCCTACAAAATTTGTCTAAAATGTGTAGTCCAGTCATGAGTCATACAGACATGCCAGATGTTACTCTGACCAGTGTAATTGTTACACTTAGAAGACCTTATTACACTGTTACTCTCAGTTCTGTTTTTGTTACACTTAAAGCAGTTTGACCTCTGAAAGACCATTTTAAGATTTGTATCCCGGAAGGGAAGATTTTCCACCTGTAGTCATAATGTCTTTGATCTTGACAACTGCTTGACAAACTGTTGAAATAGATCGAGTCTTTAAACAGCCCTCAGAAAGGGCTCTCAAAATTCTGTGGCAACCAGTCCTTGTGCTCACCTCACTTTTTTGTTTAAAATTCATTGTACCTCCGGTTGCGAAGGATTGTTACTCCAAAAGGTAAAAAATTACTCCAAAAGTCCCTTGGTGTTACACTTTGGGTGATCTGGAGTCTGGCATGTCTGCACAGAATACCTGATTGACTTTTTTTTAAATAGGAATTTATAATAATTTGATTTTCAATTTGTTTTTATTTCAGTCATTGGTAAAGGAGGAGAACAAATTACAAGGCTACAGGCAGAAACTTCATGCAAAGTACAAATTGCTCCTGGTAAGTGTTTTTTTGTAATGTAGATTGTACAGTAGATACAAGTTTCAACAATGTTTTGTGTTCATACAGTTGAGGTTATTCTATAGCTATTCAGAAAAAAGTGTTCTGTTTAATCTGTCTTTTTCTCTTCCTTTTGCCTTGTTTCAGTTGTATTTTTTGGGGATTGTTTAAAACTGTTTTTACTTTTGTGTTGAACACTGTTTTGACTGGAGTATGATTTATATCAACGTTCATCGTGACCTATCCATTATCATGTAATTTGTTCGTTAATTTTCTAATAACTTTGAAAAATAATTATTCGATGTGTTTGCAAATTGACAACGCGGTACTGAAGTCGAAAGACTTGTTTATCCCATCATTACAGACTGGCTAGTCGACATGAATGTAAGTTATTGTTTTAACTTCTGATTTGGTACTGATATGGTTGGTAAGTTGGATGTAATGATATTTCGTTGAATTTGTGAAAATAACTTGTTTTTTATAATTGATTAATTCAATTTTTTTGCAGATAGTGGTGGTTTACCTGACAGACCATGCACTTTGACTGGGACACCACAAGCTATTATGTAAGTCTGACTATTCTGTTTTAAGAGGTTCTCTGTAGCTGCAAGGCAAAGATTTGACTTGAAAAAAAAATGTATAACTTGTGATTTTCTATCAAGTTATTTCCCGGTTCAGGCAAAAGATGTATTCATTTTTACAACCTTTTCTAATTGTTTGTAAAATTGCAAACAGAACAATAAAATATTTTCACCTTTTTGGTTGAATTAAGGATATATTTTAACAAAGATGAAATCAGATTTGTTTCCCAATGGTATTGTTACTGAAAATATTGCCTTTAGAACATCCCCCCCCCCCCCCGGAATAAATGTGGGAAGGCTAGCAGTCAACCTGTCTAAATAAAAGGCCTTACAGCTATTTGTTGTTCATAGCTGTGAAATTATTTCTTAATGGCATTCCGACGTTATCCTATATCTGAGTAGTATTATTCCAGAGTTTAAGGTGGGAATGATAAACTTTTCTGAGTATGCAGTTTGGTAAGGTTGAGATCAAATGCAAACAGTTAGTTCACATGGGCAAAGTGCTTCTTAAACCTTTGAAAAAAGGGCCAGCACCAGGTGCTCTAATATCTTATTGCAACTGCAACCCTGCATGTTTAATTGTCATCTTCAAAGTACATATTATTGGTTGAGAAGGTTGTTATTAATATAGCATTTGAGTCACTGCCCTTTTTTGATGTTTGACATTTATCTCTCAGGATGTGTAAACAAGCTATGCAACAAATAATAGAACGTGGTCAAGGAGGAGGAATGGGAGGAGGAGGAAGTCCTCATCCAATGAGTGGTATGGATGGAATGGGAGAAGGTGGTACTGTAGTGGAAATTAACATTCCAGGAACAAAGGTTGGGCTGATTATTGGAAAAGGAGGTGACACTATTCGCCAACTGCAGGTATTTACTACATTTTAGATTTTTGAATAGTACAATGTCAACAATTATGGACGACCCGAAGCAAATATCGCGATATATCGGTATAAGAATATATTAATTTTTAAACTCAAGGTGTTAAAATAGTGACCCTTTAAGTGTTATAATGCACAAAATCAAGGGGGCTTTTGCCTTCCTTGACCACCCCCATCCCATCACTGATAGTTTTTATGTTTTGGAAATGTACTTGGTTTGTATTCTGTGAGGAACACAACAAATTTGGCTGTTATTTAACACCAGTTTGGTAACTGTAAGTCAATAGTTTTTTAATACAAAGGATATATCAATGGCTTTGTTTATGTATCTTATTAAATAACCGTTTATTAAATTGTGACATTCATGAAGCTCACAACAAATCTTTGATGAGTATGACTAGTGAAGTGTACTTAAGCTCTTCTAAAATGCATTTTTATTTTTACAGGAGCGTGCAAGCGTAAAAATGGTAATGATTCAGGACAGTAATGCACCTTCAGCCATGGACAAGCCACTTCGTATCTCAGGGGAACCATCAAAGTGTCAGAGAGCAAAAGAAATGGTGCTTGATTTGTTAGCAGAGAAAGATGGTGTCCCTCGGCCAGGTGGTGGTGGCAACATGTTCAACGATTATGGTTCTCAGCAGGGTCCCATGGGTGGAGGATCTAATGGGATGGATATTGGTGTACCAAGGCAAGGTGTGGGTCTTGTTATTGGCAAAGGGGGAGATATGATCAAGAAGATTCAAGAAGAGACGGGGGCAAAGGTTCAGTTTAAACAAGGTGAGAAAATAAGTACTTCATCATTAAAATAATTATGGTTAGGATCTTTATACTGTAAGGATTTTGCTTGTTTCTTTCAACAGCAAAATTTACTCTTAATATGTGGTTCACCCTTGGGGTTTTCATACCTTAAATATGGGTTTACATTGATTTCAGTGTTGAAAAAGTCTTTAAAAAGTTGAGGGAGCTCATATTATCTATATGGTAATATATCTGTATTGTGATAATATATCTGACTATATGATATATCAGTGAATCAGGCGCCTATGTCTGCCATTTGACTTAGGAGGCCTATGTCTGCCATTTGACTTTCTCTCCTAAACTTACTTTTTTAATTCCCATCTATGCACTACATGTCCAAATCCCCCTGTTTCATGAGGATAGCCTGGATTATGTTACTAATGATATGCTTCCAAAATCACTAGATTTGAATTCCTACCGTTCACAAATTGCATAATCAAGGAAGGGGGAGGGGGTCAACCAAAAGATTACAGGGGCACAGTGGGGCTCCATTATGACATGGGGGTAAAAATTGACTTTTCATAATACACGTAAAACTCATTCACACTTATTCTAAAATATCTGCTGAGTATGAAACAGAAAAAAATATTGGGCTATCTTGATTAGGAAAAAAGTTACAGCTGTTTGAAGATAGGTGTTTATAGTAGATCACAGATGTTGTCGTAAAGAATTCTTGAAAATCGTCAGAAATCGGAATTAGGGAAAACACCATATTTCAGAAACCATTAAAGATTTTTAAGTAATTATTTTTTCCCTTGATGGTTTGAATATACACAAACATATATCAATCAAATAAATGAAATACAATATTTAGTTTTGGGTAAAAAAAATGATTTTAATCATATATTTTTTTTAATTCAAGAAAATTGAATAATTAAAAAAAAAAAATCACAAATGAGTGATTTAAAAAAAATGCAAGAGGTTGCAATCCATATGGTTAGCATAGCATGAAAATATAATACTTTTTGCAAAACATATCAAAAATCTATCTCAGGGTTACTCGGAGAACTCAAGAAAAATATTTTTTAAGATCGTATGTTGGTACTAAAGAAGATAAGAAATCGGCCTTTTAAAAATAATGAAAATAGTGGAATTAAAATGTATATAACTTTTTAACTAAATAAGTTACAGGGTTGACCTTAATATGTTTTTTCTTAGTTATTGGATGTAGATAATTATAGTATTTTTTATTTTTTTATTAGGACAATTTTAAAAAGAAAGTGGCGGCCATTTTTGATTTTTTACTATGAAAGTGTAGACAATTGAAGAAAAAAAATCAGAAATGGACTCGCCAAGCCCAAATTAGTTAATTTTTAAATGACCAAAAGACAGGTCGAATCTAAATCATCCAATTCAAGTTAAAATGAGAAAGACCAATTATCTACTGATTTTAAAGGCACACTTCTGTGCTATTAACAAAATTGTTAAGATCACGTTAGTACTGCATAATATATAACACTAGAAAAACTGCGAAAGTTGCTTAAACTCTACTTTCCCAACTAAGTGTTTAAACTCCCCATATCGTAATTACTTCCAAAATCACCACCTTTCTCTTCTCATACGGATTTAAATTCGTATACCAACTCCCAATGACTGAATTCCCATGTATGATTGTCCCGGTTTGTTTGAACTTATCACGAAAACCAGGTATTTTGACATGCGAAAATATCATTTGACGAAAAAATAATCAGTAAATAAGAAAAAGTAGCTTTGTTTATGACCGACATCTCCATAAAACCTGGTTGAATTTATGTTACATGCCGATTGAGTCACGTCATCCTATTCTAAGCTATTTTAAGCGTTCAAGCTAACGAATCAAATATAATATATAATACAACAATAAGAGTAAAAACATGTAAACATATGAGTACGTGACAGATATTTAGACAATACATATTTATATACTGTTATTGACCGACAAATTTCGTGACGATTTGAAGGTCAATGACCTCTGTTTTCCATTCATGAATGCAGATAACAACGATATAATAATATAGAACGTTAAGGACAGCTGCCACCACAATGAACCTTGAGACATTGCTTCTTAACCCTGATCAGTTTGAAAATAAGAGCTTTGTTTAGAGATAAAATATGCAAAATGGATTAAAATAGATCGGAAAACGTAGAGAGGCTACAGGTATTGCAGAAATGTATTTCCGCTTAATTATACTGAGCCCATTATAGTTTGACATTTGTTCAATGAACCTAGTTATCACCAATCGAAGAAAGCAACTTGACGGTGCAATACATTAAAAAATATTGTATATGTATTCTTCTTACCTACGATTGTCAATGCTCAATTAATGTCAAATGTTGTCCTGGACAAACAAAAAGATCACTCTTAAAAAATAACTGTACATACATGCAGCACTTGTTTGAACAATCGGCCCCACATATTCGATGCTATTTGGTCAAAGTGACATCTACGTTTGTTAACTATTCAAACAGATCTCTTAAACCTTTCATTATGAGACGTCGACAGCAGTCAGAAAACAATGATATCACTGAGCTGCGTTATTGAACAGCGCTTCGTAGTAAGGTCTGCTTATGTCATTCATAGTTCTTATTACATTCATATTTTCTATCCCCATGTATTAACTATATTTGATTTATTGCACATCGTCAGTAAAAATTCGGTTAATGTGTCAGACATGTTGCATTGTGAAAGTTCATTGACCCAGACATTTGTATCTGCTTTTTTTTCTTTTAGACTGACGTGGAAATATAAACAGTCAATATGCAATCATTGTCTGAATAAATATTGACTGTTAAAGATAGAACGACAAAGGTTGCCATATTATAAAGGGCAATGACCTCGTTTCGATTGAAGTGAAAACAGTTTACTGCGAGAAGAAACCGTCAAGACAAAATAAGATAGGATATGATCATTCGATGGTCTCGATTTTTTTGAGTTGGGTCGAGTCCGTGTTCGAACACTCGTTTTATAGTGCTATATATCAGTAGTAGTCATACAACGAAATATGTATAGTCTTACTGTATCGTATACACATAGGGAAAGCCTAACCATTTTTATTATTTCGCTTGCTTTTTTGCTGATAATGCTTGCTGTGAGAGCTACTGTTAGAATTGTATCAAGGAAAAATTAAAATGATTGTTGTTTGATTACACAGCTAAATCTATGTCCTCTCGTTCTTCAAGGCAAAACAGATTGCCATGCATAGGTCAAAAACAGATTAAAAAACAAAGGTAAAAATGAGTATGTTTTTGTGAATAAATAATTAAGCTAGTAGCTAATCAAATAATTAACTGACATTGCCTCTCATCTTATTACTTGTTTAGTTCATGTTCAAATGATATACATTAAAATGAAGTCAACAACAATTAACAAATAAAAGCAGTATGTATATCTTCCATTGCATACATAATGGAACATTATATTAATAACATACTACGTACATTCATGAATAGGAATAATAATGATACTAACAATGTCAGTACTATTGATATGAAGATACTAAGAAGACGAATCAGAAAGAAACACAGGACTAACGACTGCCTTTTTTTTACAGTATTTACTTTTACTTTGTATTCATTAACCTACTTTACTTCCAGGTAACAAAATACATAATATTATAAGTTTAGGCGATACTATAATTACAATCTTGTTATATTAAACCAAGAGAAGTGGGTATTTGTATATGATTTGTTAATAGAATACAAGTCAAAAAGGTGAAGGAACCTTATAACCTATGCGTTAAGTAAGCCACATAATACTATCAGTCACAAAAATATTCATTTATATTGCATACTAATTGTTATGTTGACAGGTAACTGGAGTATTGTTGTAACTCAACGTGTCGATATAATTGTTGTTGTACATGCTTTCTAACTATAATAGATATAGTAGGTGGCCGCAATACATGTATCAAATGGCAGATATATACATTAATGTTTTTGTTTTTACACGATGCCAATCTAAAAAAAGTGCATGTTTGCTCTTGATGTTCTGATATCCTGTAAAATAACGAAGTTAATTATTCATTAAAAGAGTTTTCACTTCGTAGTTTATAGTGAAATATTCTCATCCTGCAGGAAAATATATGTAATTTGGCAAGCTACGGATCAGTCATCTAAAAGTAATAGTATGCAATGGGCAATGTTTGGCCTTAACTACACAGCTGGGAGCCCTAGACAAATCAAATGTTATTCCTTTCCACGAGTAGAAGAGTGTATATGGCTTAAGCCTAATCGGTTTCGAGGACAATATTCTTATCGTAAAACATAAACTTATAGTTATAGTTGTGCTATTGACATTTTAGTTTGGGCTAGAAATGTGAACAAGTTACTAACTTCATTAATATCGATGTAAAATCTTGTTAGGTCAAAATATGAATAAATATCAGACAGATTGTGACTTTCTTTCAAGATTTAAGGTGACATACTTTACGGATATAAATAACGACAGCCTTAGAAATTCTTTGTTAATTTCATCAGTGTATATTTTATCAATATATTTGAGACAATAAAACATCTCGTAGTTAGTCTGGCCTACTGGAATACGACCCGCATTCACGAATTAAGGTTAAAAGTGCATCATAAAGTGCAGCATGAAATATAATAACCTGCTGCATTGTTTATTGCATATAACATATGTCAAAGGTTTATATGCTGGTTTTGAGAAATACAAAGCATCAATTTGATGTACACATTGTTGTTTTATTAAAAGCCCCTAATGCCATAAGAGTCTACTTTTAATCTTCTTTCTTTGTTTTGTTTTCTTTGGTTGAGAAAGGTGTTAGCTATTGATAATGCTAGTTTTTAAAACTGTTTAAGGTTACCTTTCGAGAACACGTGTACATCTAGTAAACGTATTTTTTGTTATGTTACGTAGGTATGTAGGTAGGTATGTAGGTAGGTAGGTAGGAAGGTAAGTGAGTGGGTAAACAGGCAGGGAGCAGACATGACAGGCAGGCAGGTAGGTAGGAGGACAGGTATGTCGGTCTGTCGGTCTGTCGGTCTATCGGTATGTCGGTCTATCGGTATGCACGAGTGTGTGTGTCAGTGCGTACTTGCGTGAGTATTTGTAACCTCTGTATTGTTTATTTATCTATCAATGTAAAATACGTTTCTTTGTTTATATTGTATTTTAATTTACCTTTGTATTTTATTTTTGTTATATT
>JAUUEB010016669.1:1629-26239 GCA_032362205.1 Clione limacina
AGTGTATCATAGATTGTATCAGTGACTGACGGTACAGTGTATCATAGATTGTATCAGTGACTGACGGTACAGTGTATCATAGATTGTATCAGTGACTGACGGTACAGTGTATTATAGAGTTTGTTTGTTTTAAAAGTACAAGGTTCCATTTCATTGCCTTTTGTTTAACTATAATAGATGTACTCTTATCCTAGACCACCCACCATAGAGGTACTACAACCTCTATATGCCACCCACACGATACCTGTCCTTGGCACAATCATGTTAAAATTTTAATTTTGGGAGTAGGCATTCATTAGATGAACTGGCTATAGACATAAGCACTCATTAGGATTATAAAAAAACTTTTACTTAGCCCAGGGAGTTGTTTCTTTACTGTTATTTAATGTATTACCATCACACAGTGTATAGTTGTGGCAAACATACGACACTGGTCGGATTCAAGCCAAGCAAGATCACTTAGTCTTTTAGATATTAGTGACCCCATAATTATGTCAAATAATCGAGACTTGCGAACTTGGACCATTGGCCTCTTTTTCAGATCTCGAACAATACTCATTGGTTGAGTTTAAAAAAACTTAATTAACTAACAACTTGATAGGCATAACCAGATAATATCAATGCCTTTGCACGTATCCGGTCATATGATTACATTAATTGTATTAACGCTGAATATGTGTGGAAAACAGAGTTATTACCACAGAGAAGAGTAAGTTTGTAAAGCAGAACACCTAGCCTGTCTAATAGTATCGCTTTTGATCAGAGAGCACCACAGTACTTCGAATGACACGGGATAAATTACATAACAAATACTAAACTCTTAAGTTTTTTCTATCCCAACCTTTTCTCAAACACATCCACACAGTTCACAAAATAATCAAATCTTGTGTTTAAATACAATAAATATTTTATTATCACAAATGAAACCAAATCACAAAGTGCTAATGAAATTCGAAACCATCGTTCATAAAAACCGAATTATATCAAATGAAAAGAAATAAGGTTCTTAATGAAAGCAATGAAAGCTAAATCAAAAATGAAAACTAGAACTTTTCGATAGCTAATTCTCATCTAGCTATAACTTTGTTTACTTGCACAGATTTTTTGCAAAGAACAAAAATCAAATCAAAATTACTAAAACTATCCAGACGTCAAAGAAAATAGAAACAAATGTTTTCAAATTAAACATTTTCTTAAAAAAAACAATATAATTAATCTTTGATTTTTCTAAGCTCATATTATGCTTATCGGATACAAAAATCAAATATAAATCTAAAAACTCCGCAAATCAGGATAGTTTCAGGTTTCAGGACTAGTGCAAAAACCTACAAATTATGCTATAGGATTATGGGAAATTTAAAATTCAGCACCAATAATATTTTGTCCTTCAATTTTTATAATATTTTGAGGCAAAATTTTGTTTGATGTACAATGTTCGGGTCTTTAGGAAATTTTCACGTAATCATAACGGAAACATAGATAAAAAGATTACCGTAAACATTTGTAAATAACCACAGTGAAAAGCAAAGTGTAATAACTGTATAATGTAAGGCACTTTGTGTACTTCCGGTTAATGTGTTTCCGGTGAACGATTTGGTTAAGTATCTTCTACTTAAGATGCAATAATAGAATTCTGTGACGATGATGTGTTGTTGTTGTTGTTGCACAGCACAAGATGGTTTCAGTCATCAGCAGATGATGCGGTCTCTTGGTGGTCAGGAGTCTGGTCAGTTGTCTGGGAGGGCGGAATGAGAAGGGCTTACCCGGGACTGGCTTCATGCAGGGGCTGGGCGATATGAGGAGAAGAAAAGAAGAAAGACAGATCGTTAGTTTTGTTGAAATCCATGCCACTTTTGTGTCATTTATCATTTAACATTTGGAGTACATTAAAACCATTATAGTAAATAAGTAAATCATTTTGATCTTATTACCAAGTATTAAATTCAAATTTAGTCGATTCATCTAAGGGCACTAGTTAAGCCAATTCAAGGATCAAATTTCTATACAAAAGTAGTGCAGTACTTTTTGCTATAATACCTCTACATAAGCACATGCATATTCATACACAATTATGACATTAACAGCAATACTAAACAAAACACAATAAACATTAATACATTTTCTAAAACAACAAGAACACCCTTTATTTACCCTAGCAATCAGGACATATTTACATCTGGTGGCATAGTGAGAACTTGGTAGAATTTCAGTTGTCTTTGATGATCAGTTCAATATCTCATTATGAGCTTACATCCAAGTTTTACTTACTTTTCAAAAGTACCAAGATTTTTTAGATATCACAATAACCATCTATCTTAGTATTATCTTATTTCTACACAATTTCTCGTGTCTGCATGATTATCATTAGAGAAACATGCGTTGCTTTGGCTGTCAGGAATATTTTACTTACTTAATTGTTTTTGTGATTGACATAAAAGATTATAGATTCCTTAACAATAATAACATACATTGCTGCCTCTCATGATTAATTATCTAAATACAATTCAATGAATGAATCCTTGTAAAGACACATACATGATATAGACAAGACATACAGAACGTACATAATACATACGTCTTATTATCACACAAAAGGTTCATATTCAGGGATGATGAATGGTTGTTTGTTAGGTTGCCATGAAAAAACAGTTTGAAAGAAATACAATTAATTAGGTTAAGCTTATTTTGTATTAGTTATCTTTCATATCTAATAGCGAAATTCAGATAAACGTCACTGATAATTAATTTCAACAACTTATGTTTTCTTTCAGTCAGCGTATTGAAATTGACATTTTTGTGTGTATTCATCACCCCTGTTCATATACGTCACATATTATCGCTCTCAAACACACACACACACACACAGACCTTAACATACATACATACAAAGTATAATCAAAACAGGAAAATACAGAAAATAATAAAATAAAATATAAACAGAAAATTATAAAGCGTTGTCCCCGTTTCAAGCTCACTGCGCTTTATAATTAAAAAAAAATTAGCATAATAACCAATCAACCAAAGGAGTCTAAGGAAACAAAACACTATGTTCTAAGATGTATTATAACAATCTTTGTAATACTTTAAATATCTAGAGTCGATGGAAAAATATGTAATTAGCCTTCAAATGTGAACTTAAAAGCAACAAACGCCGTTGTATAGACATGATAAATATGTTCTCAAATGAAGTGTTCTCATTAAGGAATTTCTCAGTTTTTCTTCAATAATGAAGATTGTCGAGCATAACTCGAGTCATGTCGTACACAGTAAAGCATGATGACTAATCTATATCAAATGCTTCTTGGAAATTATATAATTGACTCAAGTAACGTCTCTTGTGTGAAACCAATTATTTTCATGACCTGTTAGAGGTTATAAGTGGGGGGAGGGGGGTGCTCATTAGCAGGTACAGATGGGTTATGCAAATCCTAAACATAAATCTACAGTACTGGAGGTAAAAACAAATTCAATGAGGGTTTTCACACAAAATATAAAAGGCAAAACAAGAAAAATCAACAGAAAGGAAGCTAGCAAAACGCCTTGTCTATTTGAAGACTATGCTTTATTACTGGTGTACCGTAATTCAACGCGAAAATGTTTGTAACGATGTTTCCATCTCTCTTGCCAATTTGCTAGTTTTTATTTCTCTCTAGCTTATATCTAATTCAAAATTTCTATTCTCTATCTTATAATTCATTGTGGGATTTTTTTTGCCTTTTTAGGCTACTGATCGGGTAGATACAACAACATAATTTCTTTAACAACGGTCCGGATACAATTGAGTTTTAATACCATGTAGGCACTTTTCAAAGTCTTAAATCTCACTAGAGTCACGCATAATATTGTGTAGCAAAATAAATAATCACAACTATTCGTTACCAAGCATTAAAAAAACAGTAACTAAATACTGACTTCTTTAACATGTTCGCCCATAGCCAGGTGTGAAAGAGGTGTGCCTTATGTGCCAGGCATATAATGACCGTTAAGGAGGTTTTCATTGACTTGCTAACTCGAGACACCTTTTGTAAACCATGCAAACCCATTAAGAGTCAGACAATCACTCTTCACTGATACGAAGACAATTATCACCAGGTCCTCCAACACCGTAGTTGTATGTGTAGAACTGACATTGCCAATACACGTGTACCCTTAAAGGAGTACCCCCTAATAAAACGTTTAAACATAGGACCTCTAACAGACCATGAAATCAATCAAGACTTTACTTGAGTCAAGTACATCATTTACGAGAAGCAGTTGATGTAAAGTTAAACATGGTTCTTATCAAAATAAACACCCTTTGCAAACCATGCAACCCTAGACTAACTCTAACCAGGGCTACTAAACATAGTAAGCCTAGATACAAACTCATCAAGTGTTAGCTGAGCACTCTTCACTAATATCAAGACAATTATTTTCGAAAGGAATAAAGATCATGTCTAAAGGAGTTCCTCTATTCAACGGCATAGCAGGTGTGAAAGTCTGATTGGCTTTACTAAAAAGTCGAAGATCCAGAATATATATGTCTTCTTTTGGAGATCTCTGTCAATATTCATTGAGCCCTAATACAAATGTATTTACCTAAACTGTGATCTTATGTATACAATCAATGAAATCATTTACATATTCTCATAGAATATATAGAGACTAAGCCAACATGGCAATTGGGTTTTGCAAAATTCTGATAGCGATTGACATTCCTACAGAAACCAGAAACTAATAAATTAATCTTCTTTTTGTCTACTGAGCTTTATTCTAAAATATTTCTGACAAAGCTAATACGGTTTCTCATTTTTTTAAAGCTCATTTCATATATATGTAAGTAGAGAATATATATCACGCAGTCGTAAAACTGGAAATAGCTGTAATTGAAGACACAAAAAGTGTTTGGAACGGTTGAAATAATTATGACAAAAATGAATTTTAAGATAAAATCAAATCATAAGCAGGCGAAAATGTTCGTCATGCGAGTTAGTTTAGGTATGCTGCAAAAACAAAAAATAATTTGGTATACAGGAAAATAACATAAAAAGACGAGGACAAAGAAATAAAAGGGACAAGTAAAGTAAACAATATGAACACTACGGGGACTTCACTAGTTAGTTTTTAAAAAGTTCATACTACATATTTGATATAAAGAAAATAAGTAAACTAAGGCTTTTTAAAGAACTAAAGGTGCATCACGAGACAAAAATGCAAGGAAGTCATCGTTTGTAGCTCTGTGAGTAGTGGGGTCAGGAGTCGGGATCAAAACATAAAACAGGAAAAAAATAGTTGGTGAGAGTAGAAATAGTTCTGATCAACTGCTAACGGGCCTTCTGAGATGTGGTTAATTCACATGATTTCTTGCCATTCTTGTCAATGTGTAGACTTGTCTAAGGGGGCAGTTGTCAGTCTATTTGTTTGTCTCTCTGTGTGTCATTGTCTCTCTGTGTGTCATTGTCTCTCTGTGTGTCATTGTCTTGATTGGCAATCTTCTTTGATGCCAGAACAATGTGTGGACAATGAAGTTGTAACTGAACGTTTGTTCACAGTTATTCAAGCAATATTGAGCGTGTCGAGTCGTCAAAAGGGCGATCATCGCGGTGTGTCCATGAGCAAGTTACGTTAACCCTCAGCTCGTGTGCATTTATGCGGTAACTAATAATGTCATTGTGCCCTTGTAATGACACATTTTTTATTGTATGTAATTTATCATTTTCTGTGTTACGATGTTCCGCTATGAGCATGTACAACGTACTTATTTTTTTTTAAATTACGGGTTCCCTTTGCTTTATTATCCTTATCGTTATTATGTGTGCCTGTGTGTGTGAGTGTAAATTCTTCATGTTTATGTCTAAAATACTAGAAAATATGTTATTTTAAGTATACATTGAACATTTGTGTGTGTTGTTTTACAATGAGACCTTATCAAGCATATTATCCGATGAGTTCACTTGTTTTGTAACGTAAAGTTCTTGTTTTCTTGAATACCAACTACACCCATCTCACTCCTCTATTTCTTTCATTTATGCGGCTCATTTTCTTTTATTCTAATTTCTTTCTTACGCGCAGCCTCTAACGAAAAAACAATAACAACAACAACAACATCCAAACAAGAATCCAATCAAGAAATATGAGAAAGGAAAAGTGTAGATAAATTAAGTGGCCGTTAATCCATTAATAGAATACAATGATCGTGTGTCAGGGGAGATTATTACACTATAAATCACTATAGTACGATGGTCAATGACTATGACGGATATCAATGGTATAACGAGTGACCACAACAATAGAGTAATTAGATATTGACACGTGGCTATAATGGGTGACCGCTACTACAACTGTCAACTAGGCATTGACCACGGTCAGATCAAATTATATAGACATAATATTATCGTGTGAGTCATTCATGTAATCTGACTCTGTACGCATCGAGGGTATAAATCTTTCTTTAAGTCTGATAAGTGCTTCTTCATATGCAGACTTAAAATAGTTTTTGCGTGAGATTATCCCTTTTAAACGACACTTGTCACCAGTTTCTCCTCCTCTCAAATAATGTCTTGCTCTATATTCTGATTAATTCTTAATCTCTAACAGGACATGCTAGGACAGAGAATGGATAACAATACCTTGCTTACTTTACATTTGCTGTTCAGCGATATGCTAATTCAATGTTTTAAAAACGTTTGATTTTTTAAACCATTCTAACCTTAAGGTTAAATTCCTTCTCGACTTTTTATTGTTACAAATTCGATATAAGCAAGATGAGGGGGTGAGGGGGTGAGGGTCTTACAGCATTTTCTCAATTTATTCAAAATAAGGCAGCAGAGTTTTGAAGGTTATTTTGAATCAACGGAAGAGTGAGAACCACCAGAGGGAAAGGGCGTAGAGCTTAGTCGAACAACTCCCGTATTTATAAATAATTACACGGTTCAAGCAGTTATCCTTACGATCAGCAGGAAACTATTGTTTATCTAAATATAGGGTAAAAGTAAAATTCTTTATACGTTCACTTAATGTAGACTCCCTCTCAGTATATTACCATTACTACAACATTAGCACACTCAACTGAGTCATAAAAAACCCTTCCCATATTTGTTGATGAGATCCCTTATGCAGTATAAAATACAGATCCTCTCAAAAACTGGTGTCATTTGTTATTTGACAAGAACTTATCGGGTCGTATATAAAAGTCTGAAGCATGGTAGTTATAGCGGTTAACTCGCGATACGTACGATCATTGACAATTGAAGTGGATAGCCTAATATTTGAACTATTAAGTGTCAAAATACGTACAACGATCATCACAAAAGTGCATGTTCTGCAGAATTACACGGAATATGACGCTGTTACGTGAATGTATGCTTTTCGCGAGTAAACATAAATTGGTCAAATGTAATGGTATTTGTTTAGAAAGAAGGAGACAGGAATATGTGGAAGTAGAGAATCTTCAATATCTAAAGTTACGGCTTATTCGGAAGAAGAAGAAAGATAATGAAAATAGTCGTTAAGCTCAACAAAAGGTGTGTGTGTGATTTTGAACTGATGACTGATTCATTTAACAAATTGCTTGAGGCTTCTATGTTTTACGCTACAACTATCAATAATATCATGCAAATATGATATATATCCACGTCATTATGTTATCAAATCTTAATGTATACAATACACATCAAACACATAACCCTATAGCTATAATAATGCACGGGTTCATTCGATTGGGCATTGTTTTGTGCTTTGGTTCTGGTACAATAAAGGGTTTGAAATAGCGGATATTAAATAACTGTCATTTTTATATTTGCACCGGAAGAACGACTAAAAAATATTCAAAGGAACAAACAAACGTGTTTAAATTGTAAAAATTCTTATTCATTATGCGAAGTTTTGACACAATACAGATCACAAAGGTAGTCGATGTTTCAAATGCAATAAACTAATTACTGGCTCGAAGAATCTTCAAATAGATAAACTAAATCAGTAGTAGCCAAACAACCACCACTATATTTTTGGGGCACTAGCCGTGTATCACACATAAGCCAAATTGCCCAAATTGATAGTTCATCTCTAACACACTTTAAATGTCGGACTCAGACGCGTAGCCAGGATTTTGAAGGGGGGGGGGGTATTTTCAAATGTATGGCAGGGAAGCGCCGACATTTTATAGTATTTTGAATCTCAAATGATGGGGGGGGGGCATTATCCCATGTCACCCTAGCTACGCGCCTAGCTATATTCATGTTTGTAGCAACCACCCCACGACAACAATGACACATTTGACAATTTTCTTTAATGATTATTATATTTATAGGTAAGAACACTCTGTTTATCGATAAGACCAGATGTTTCTGCATAAGTTTTCCATTCTTGTCATCAGGGGTCGTAGTATATCTTGGTTCACTTAACAAAGGAACACACCCTTGTTATTCTCCACCAGCCAATTTGTGACAAACATTTGTTTCCTTGGTGCCAAGAAAAATGCTAATCCAGCCAAGGACGTAGGGGCGACTAAAATAAAACATATTTCCGCAGTGGACTGGTATTGTCACCCCAGATGAAACCGCAATTTGCCTTTGGGGACGAAGGAGTGTCACGAGGCAGGGTGCCTCTAAATTGAACGTTAGCATATAATTACAATTAGCTATGTCTCCAAAGACGTAGTTTACGCAGACCGTTGCCTTCTATTCTAGTGCGGTTAATGAGGATTGTCAAGGTTAAGCATAGAGGTCATGGCTAGTTCACTTGTTTCAAAATACTTGTCGTTTGCAAATATTTATCTTAAATCATCAAATCATATGTGTTAACACAAAAATGTGATTACGTGATTTTGATGACTATTTTTGTAAGATGCTTATGTAACTACCAGCGGCGGTATGTGGTATGCTATAATACTATGTAAACATTCCAATATATCAATGTATCAACTTTTATAGTCATACAGATTTTAGTGTGACGTCGTCAAAAGGTTACTAAGTGCTGGGTACATACTAACTGGAATGTTCGGATGTTTAATCAACATCAGCGTGTATTATTGTAGTTCATTTATTTAGTATGCACTCTAACATGAATACTTGTCTGTATTTTATGTACTGTAGTTAGGGTGATTGTACATTTTTACATAAAGTTTGTTCAAATTGAAATATCTTGAAACACAAAATTTTCAAATACTATACTAAATATTGTACACAATAAATAACAAGTGTTAAACGAATATGGATTCTTTGATTCCTACTATATAATACCTATAACGTTTGTATTATATCTGTGCAAAATCAAAACAGGTCTCTTTCTGTCTTCCAAAACGTTTTATTGTTATTTCGAAATATATTTTCGTTTCTTGTGCGCTTTTCAAGACGTGCAATCTATATCTTCACTAAAATTGGTATTTAACTCACTCGTTAAATTCACTCACTAGAATTTTTGTCTGCAAAATTATTGTTATGCAAATTACATCAGTATTTTTCGGCCTGCTCACAGCCCTTAATGGACAGCCCTTAATGAACAAGTGGTGACTAACGAGGACTTAACCAAATATTTAGTTCAATACAACCAGGCTCACAATCGAATACTGTTTTGTTTTATTGTGACAAATATTCAAGAACCTAGTTCATTTTTGTTAAAGTCACACCACCCGGTGTACTTGTTTACAACCGTGGATAATATAAACATCCACAGAAGTGATGACCGCATTGAACACAATTACATACATAAAGGAATTTATGCTGCTGTTGGTAAAAATATGTAAATTCATATAATATCTCAAACTAATTGAACAATTGTATGATGTCCTGGCATGCTTGACACAATCACAAAAGTGCTTCAAAGAATACCAATTCAGATTGTTGAATTATCTAGTTCATTAATAGATTCTAGAAAAAAAAAGAAATAAACAAAATAATGACAACAAAAGAAAACACAACTCTCTTTGCTTTTAAAGATAACATAACATGGTGCAGAAACGAATCAACAGAATGGTGTCGAATAAACAAAATGGCGCCGTGGTGGCAAACCGTGCGTAGAAAGACAAAACATCAGTGATAAGATGTGTGGTGAAATAAAACCGAACGAAAAAATGTAGAATCAAGCGGTTCTAGATCGCAAAACATATACAACAAAACGTCAAAATAATTCAAATTGCATCATCTCGTTTCACGATTTGAACAAAAATAAGCAGTAAATGAAATTAATACAAATAAAAAAAATACCGAAAATCTTGTCCACGAACAATATTTTGAGCATTTTGCGACGACCTTGACTTTGAGGCAACATAAATAGACATGAACCTTGGTAAACAGGAAAAGGGAAAACTTAAGAACAACGTTTCTTTTCCAGGTTTATTTATCCAGATAAAGAATGTCTTGTAAATGGATGTAAACCACATCACCTCGTCATTTGTGCGTTTTAAGAATACAATTAACAAGTTGTTGCCACAAAGCCAAGTTCTTCAGTGTCGGACACACTCAAATTCGTGCGTTTTTTTCTATGCAATTTTTCGTGCGTGATATTTTCATATAGGCTCAGTTTCTATAAGCGTAGGCCCCTGTGTTGAAAAAAATAAATCTATTTCATTACATCATATTTCAATTTGAGTTTGTTAAAAGTTACCACTCACGTCATTAAAAACAATTTCGCAGGAACACAGTAAACAGTTCTCATTTTCAATCGTCGAACATCATGATTATTCCACAAAGATGTATAGATTTTGTCATCAAAGTTTTTTAGTTTGTTTATATTTTTCTTTTACAGAAGCACAGCGATGTTGTGAATTTTCTATAAATATGGATTATCCTCATTCAAAGCTAGCCTTTGAATATAAAAAAAAATGTTGTATGCAAACACATCCAAATTTAATAGATTAACTTATTCAACACCTGGGCCCACATCCATATCGGTTTGCTAATAAATTTGCAATAAAGCTAAACAAGTGCAGACTTGAATCTAGAGTGAACTGAACTAAACTCAGCCTAGAACATGCCGAAACATTCGCGGTCTTACCGTAATTCTGCTGAGAGGTGGTGGAAGCAGAATCGCTTGATTGATACGCATCTACAGATTGTGGGATATCTAAGCAGGGGAGGGGAGCAGGAGGGTTATATGAGAAGTGTACAGTGTAGATGACAACAGTGGGAATGAAGTGATAAGAGGTGGGGAGGTAGCAGAGGGAGGGAATGAAGTGATTGGAGGTGGGGAGGCAGCAGGGGGAGGAATATCAAAAATATGAAAAGTTTCACTCAAATGTACATGAATCATAACTATATAAAAACTCTACATCAATACAACAATCTCGAACAAGGTCGTGTGTTAACAAATATTGCACAAAATGGTGCAACTTTCATAGTGATCAATACATACACCAAACCAGTTATCTAGATCAAAAAGTTTCAATATTATCTAAGTTATTCACCCAGACACTTCGTCAATACATTCATCCACCAACCCGTCAGTTAATAAATTGCCCGCTTATTTATTCACCCCTCGTTCAATCAATTAATCAATTTATGAATCAAGCAATCAATTTATGAACCAATCAATTAACCAACCAATCAATCGATCGATCAATAAATACGTCTACCAATCTACTCTACTACAAAAATGAATCAAATTCTCAACACAACAAATGAATCAATTAATTGATAAAATGGAATTTGTATCGTCAATCATGAGCGATTGAGTGATATTTACTTTGGTTGCTTGATTTGAATACCTACTTCTATTAATTAAATGTATTTTATCTGATTGATTAATGCAATGATCAATTTATAAACAATCACATAACCAAGTCAATCAATCACTACCACTAAATCACTTAAACCAATCTGTCGATCAATCAATCAATCAATCAATCGATGAATAACAAATCAATCAATTCGTTTAATAACAACTATCACAAGCAACAACGAACACAAATACAGAGAGAAGCAAAATGCCAAACGAAAGATGACGACAAATAATAAGATAAACACATTTCTCAAATAAAGGAAAACAAAAGTCAGCAATCTCCCGAAAGTATGTATATCAATCTTAACAAATGAAATCCAAATAAAATAATATACAATTCTTTGATGAAACTGAACTGCAAACATCAGAAAAATAATACAGCTTGTGAAATTCCCTACTAAAAGCATTCAATAACCATTCTTTAAAAAAAATAAATCATTAATAATAGCAACTCTTAACGCATTTCAACCATTGGCATACACTAGACAGACATGTTGGTTAGAGTAAAGCGAGGTGCTATCTATATATGATGTTTAGTTATGATGAAGAAGTCGAACCAGAGACCAAATATAATCATGTGGATTTTATATCACACTTTAAGAAAAAATCTAGTAGACATGCAAATTAACAAACATAAGCTTAACCTTAGTTTATTGATAGAATCAAATAGATTATGTAGACGACTCAATAACCACAGTGATATCCGTGGGCACACTACATTGGCCCTACGTACGTCTACTCGATACTTTACGCACTATTTAGGACGTGCACAAATATACACCGTTTATACTACTGACCCCAAAGAAAAGGAAATACGAGGAGACAATAGAGATAGAACGAGGCGTAAGAGATTTAGTTAAATACGCTCCCATAGAACAAAGATAATATCAAGTTTCGCCATCACGCCAGGTCACAGAGATAGCCACCGAGTCATAGAGGTAGCAAGTGTGACAAGCAGGTGCAGAAATATTATATGACTTCCAAAGAAGTCACTGTTTTGTGAAACTTTAAGGCGGCATACAAATAAGCTGCAAAGAATAGCCCACATATTCTTGCACAATAACGTCCCTGGTAAAGCGGGTATTAAAGCTAGACTAGAGCAGCCATTGATAGAATCAATCAGTTTGTGACGTGTGTGGGCGGCAGTTTGACCGTCTAAAAAAGGAATGACTGTTTGCTCAATTAAAGACTCTTTGTCGAGACACTCTACTGAAGTGACTGAGTCATGGATTCATTGATCAATTATCATTGCGGTCTATCAAATTCTCTTTTCAAATTTTCACGTCTCGCTTGAATAGTGTCTGCTGGAATGTGTAGGACGATGGAAAACCAATTAATACCAAGGTGTGTTTCAGACGAATTTAATCTATCAGAATATTCATAATACGGCGATGGGGTGCATTTAAGATTAGTTGTGTTTTAACGCCTAGGCAAAGTCATACCAGTTCTCTTAAAGATGAATACAGAATGTTGAAGTCTTGGCGATAGCGAAATGAAAATGAATATAAATCATTGAAAAAGATTTAATCCATTAACATGCATGATTTATTAGGAGATTTATTAAGTGATTTTTTAAGTGTGAAGTGAAATATAATTCAGCTTGTGATGTTCTCATACAACAATCATTCGAAAATGATTCTTTTAAAAATAAATCATTTTAGTTTAGTATAGTGAGCTACAAATAAATACATGTGCTGATTTAAATATCTTGTAAATAGTCACTTTGTGATGAATATAGTTGAGGTTGATGATGGGTTTGTATGATTTACTGACTTGTGCTTTTCACACAGCCAGATTTAAGACAAGGCAGATACAGGCTATGGTTATATGTAACAGAAGACAGAATAGTACACAAGGAAAATGAAACAAATCGCTCATGCAAAACGAATATTTAACAATAAAAACTGTGAATATGAACATGTTCCATAGCAAAAAAATAAGCACATGCAAATAAAACAAACATAACTTGATATGAAAGTAAAAACTTCATTCATACTATACACATTTCACACATAACACAGACAGACACACACAACACAGACAGTCACACATAACACAGACAGTCACACATAACACAGACAGTGCACATAACATAGACAGTGCACATAACACAGACAGTGCTCTTGACAAACACAATAATACAAACAAGACAACACCTGTTCTAATTGTATTTTTTGTTGCATGAAATGAACAACGGACCTATTTAAAATTTTTAATTAGGTTTGACCCACTTTGTGTATTCTTATATCAAACTGGAACATTAATATAACTCACATTACCAGATAACACCGTATTATTCCTCCAGATTAGTCTGTAATCAATAATTGATAAAGGAACTCAAGCAATAGCTGTGATATAGGTTGTTTTATATAATATGATTTTGTTTTACTCCATAGTTCAGGATATATTGGAGAAAAAAGTAGATGAAGTAAAGTCAATACTGTCAACTTAACTTAGCTGTGCACATTTTCCACTATCTTCTCTCAACACTTGACCCCTTTCTTTAGAGTGCAAATTACAAGAACTGTTTTTATTTTTCAATAAATAAATCAACATTAGAACACTTGACAAAAACACAAATAGCCAAGTCATTTATTAATATTATGTTGTGTTCTAGGGGACCTTGATCTAAGGGAAATAACTCAAATAACTTACCTTCAACAGCCACATAACATGTCGTGGTTGCTTCCCCTAGTGAGTTGACTGCTGTACAAGCATATTCACCCTCATCTTCAGGGAACATATCCGTAATTTGAAGCTTGCACTTGGAACCAATCATGGAGATTTGGAAGTCCTGATATAAAGCAGAACAATTAAGTTTAATATAGAATTCATTTTGTTGGTTGGCATGTACAAATAGGTGTAGTTTTGTGACGCATATTGGCCAATACATGATTGACTAACACAACATTGAGATTACTGCTAACTATTAACTTCCTTTTGAAATTTTAATGACAAATTTGAACATATTTATTAACTTGTTAAAAAATAATCATAAATAGAATAATAATGTGCTTAACAAAATTTTTGTAATAACACAAAAGAACTTTTTCAAAATGTACATCATTATCATTTGACTGTACGTGCCGACAAAATATTGTTGAATTATTTTTAAAATTCACATTAGCAAAGATGCTCAGCAAACCATGATTAATAAACACATATCTTCAAGAAAAATCAAATTTACTTCAATGACGTAAATTTAATTTTCTATGAAATCAACATTATGGCTTCAGATAATCTCAGTACAGGAATATCTCTTCAACTTGAGAGCAGAGATCACTTAAAAGCAACAACAGCTTACCTGGCTATCAAATATCTCCACTCCATCTCTATACCAAGAGATTTGTGGCCGAGGGTTGCCTTCTACTTCACATAAGAGATCTAAACCTTCTCCATCACGGATTGTTTTGTCTGCCAGAACTGACTTGAAACTCGGTTTGAAACTGAGGAAATGACAAAGTTGGAGACAATAAATAAAGAGTTGCATCATGTAACATATTCTAATCAGATCTACTTATCTACGCTATTGTATTGAAATTATTGTATTATATTGCATCAAATTGCATCATAATAAAACATATATACAAACAAACCTTAGAAGTATCATCATTTGCATTACATCAAATAATAAAAAAATATTAGATTCTGACTACCAGATTTGAACCATATCTCGCTTTGAAAATTGTTGATGTCCAGATTAGCAGAGATGTATACCTACTTAAAAAATTGCATTGTTTATTTGGAAACATAAATTGATTGTACATTAAATTGGAATGATCAGTCAATATGTATTATTCCCGGATCATATGAGCTGCATGTTCATGTTACTTTTCAACTATATTATCATGAGATAATATTATTTACAAAATTGATTAAAAAAAATTATAAAATCTGATAACATTTTAAGATGAAAACATTGTTTAGAAAAGTGGTGGAATTCACATAATCAAGTCATGGGAGGAGCACTAGCAGCTGGGATACCTTCCATGAAGAGCAAAGGCCAAACTCGAAAGGAAGCCTTTGATCTTACATGGTCACTAACTTCCCCTGTGCCCTACAGCCAATCCTTCTTTGTGAAAAACTATTGTTGGCCGGAACAAACTAAGTAAAAACATAATGTCTGCTGGATCTGTGGATAGTTTCAAGACCCAGTTGAGTCCAAAATTCTTATTCTATGTGCACACCCTGTTGATTAAATGCTGAAAGGCCATTCAATGTAAAGAAACAGAAAGATACAGATAGGCACTGGTTAAGGATTGGACTGTGGAACACACAGACCCTGTACCAAACTGGGAGGACATCACAGGTCATCAAGGAGGTGTAAAGGTATAGGCTCAATATTTTAGGTTTAAGTTTGGTAACTTGGAAAATGACAGGTGAGGTAATGTATTACTCATGTAGAGAAGATGGGGAGCATGGGGTGGGTTTAGTACTCAACAAGGAAAAGTCATTGCATCATAAGAAATAAATTCTTCTCTGGGTTCACTATTCTCCAGTGCTATGCTCCAACAGAGGAAGGACCAGACAAGGACAAGAGTTTCAAAAAGTCTCTCAGATGTATTAAAACACAACATTCTCTTGGTAATGAAATGGGGAACCTACTGGTTCTGAACACTTCATCTGCAAACATGGACAAGTACAAGGAATGGTATTGGTCAAGAGTTTGTCAGGGCTGTGTTATATTTCCTCTCCAATTTCTTGTTGCAATAGATTGGGTTATGAAAAGAGCGATGGCTGAAAAATCCAGAGGAATAACCTGGAAAGCATTTAGTCATCTTGATAACAAGGACTTTGCTGATGATATTGCTTTGATATCACACTCACAGAAGGACATGCAGGAGAACACAAGTTGTATTAAACAGAGACAGGTTCAGTCTGGCTCAAGATAAGTCATGCAAAATCAAGGATAATAAGAATGAACACAAGATCATAGGAATTTTTTTCTTAAATTTAAGCCCCTGTGTTATGTTTCATTTGGGTGCCTGTTTGAATTGAGGTTAGTATGAGGTGTTATGCAATACTTTTACCGTTTCTTTGGATCTATCGAAGCGGCAGTCCTGTAAATCAAAGAATTAGTGTGCTGTTTATAGAGATGCTCTAGATAACACTAATTGTGATTGTTATTATAAGCGTGCTAACAGAAATGCTAATGACTAGAACACACAAGAAATAATCTATAACAATAAAATTAGGGAAATGAATCATAGATATGCATAAATATAAAAATAATAAAAGATCCTGTTGCCAAGAAATAAATATAAAGTTGTTATGAAAACTACATGTTCTTAAAAAATTAATTTCCAAGCTTGAACAATAAAAATAGTTGAAATAAGCGTGAGAAAACTAACTACATAGTGAATAATTAAGCAAAATCATAAATATTTCATGCATGTTTTATCAGTTAGTGCGAACAATGTGTTTGTCTTTGGTCTCTATGAACCTGTAGGCTGTCGCCATCAGCGTCACGACTAAACAAAACAAGCATGAAGGTTAAATAATGAGTCTCTACTATGGACCCCCATCATAGGCTGTCACCATCAGAATCTTGACTAAACAAAGAAATCAGGGATGTTAAATAATGAGTCCATACTATGGACCCCCATAGGCTGTCACCATCAGAATCTTGACTAAACAAAGAAAGCAGGGATGTTAAATAATGAGTCCCTACTATGGACCCCCATAGACTGTCGCCATCAGAATCTTGACTAAACAAATAAAGCGGGGATGTTAAATAATAAGTTCCTACTTTGGACCCCCATAGAAACAAATACAGCAGGGAGGTTAAATAATGAGTCCCTACTTTGGACCCTAAAGAAACCATAGAGGTTAAATAATGAGTCCCTACTATGTACCCCCGTAGAAACAAATAAAGCATGGAGGTTAAATAATGAGAACTTACTTTGGACCCCCGTAGAAACAAATAAAGCATGGAGGTTAAATAATGATTAAGAAATTCAATCAATTGATCAATACTCACTCTTGTTCTTCTTCAACTGGTGTAGCATCTGCTGGTGCTGCTGCAAAAGACACAAGAGAAAAGTTATAACAAATGTTAGACTTAAAGTGTACAGAGATGTTAGTTATGGTAAATTATTAACCCACTGTGTGTGTCTCCTTCTTCTTGTTTGTAAATTACAACATGTCAATAAATCCTCATAACGACTCTTCATTCTTATTTACATAATTTATGTTGTAATAATGACTGATTATATTGTGAGCGAATATTATATTTCTAAAGAGTAAATTGGTCCAAAACTGGCTTTTATATCGGATGTAGCGTGAATTTATTCAGAGAAGACAAGAACTCTCATTGTATTCTAAATGTTTGACAAGGAATGTCAATAGCACTGCAAAATCAGTAGCAAATTAAGACTTCAGAAGTCTAATGTATGGTTTGTTGTTAAAGAATGTATGGTTAAAAGATGAAATATGATATGAAACAAACATGAATACAGACAATGAAAAAGACAATATATGGTGCTGGATGACATAACAGTCAAATAGTTGTCTCTCACCTGTGACATTTAACTTTGTGGATGTATGAATCAAATCCCCATCTGGTAATGTTGCGACACAGGCGTATTTGGCATTATCTTTCTCAGTGACCCCTTTCACGGTCAAACAATGTAAGTCAGAGTCTTTGTCATAGGACACAAAGTACCGAGCCTCTTTTGGAAGCTGTGGACAGAAATAGTTATCACATTATTTGTTTAAGTGTGTGACATCCAATTTTATTTGCCAAGAATTGTTTTTTGATGGAATCTTTCAAACTTTTTTTCTATGATTATTGTTAAATCTTTTGTAATTTGTTCCACATTTTTAGATTGATAATTAAAAATCAAACATACTTTCTACATGATAACATGACACGTAAGACCATTATGATAGATTTATCACATGTTCATCGAAAATAGGTGGCACTTGTTCTGTTCTATAAATATCCCGCTCTTGCAATAGAAACAAGAACAAGTGCAACTTATTTCCATTAACATGCAATAAAACTTTTATTATCATCCTTTAAATACCACTTATTTTTAGTCTTGATCATCTGTATAAGTTATTGATTACTTACTGGTTCATTATTGAGTTCCCACTTGACCTGATTGACTTGACCTTTAACCCTACATGTCAGTGGTACGTCACTGCCACTCACAGCATCTGTTGTCTTTGGCAATGTTTCACTGAAGGATGGTTTTTCTTCCCTGAAATTGAAGTTAAAAAATTGTAGTGCTGTAATGATTTCAGACATACTTTGAACATAGAAAGACTAAAGCATACCAAAGCAAGAATGAATGCATAGAAAAAATTAACTAGAAAATATAAAGAGAACACATGTGAATAATTGTTATAAAAGAATCCATGTAAACTAAAGCAAAACAAAACAACTCACTTTGTAGGGGCACTTCTTGGGGGAGTCGCTGGGCGATCTTCCTTTGGAGGGGCACTTCTTGGGGGAGTTGCTGGACGATCTTCTGACGATTTTGGTTTATCCTCTTCTACCACAGGTGTAGGTTCTGTAGGGGGTCTTGTGGCTGAGGATGCTGTGAAAAAAAGGAAGAAAGCAGATTAAAAACTATATTTCCATAAACAGGAATAAGTCTCTTAAACTAAATGTTCCTACTGAAATTGTGTTCTAAGGGGCATTAAAACAATAACTAAGCAACAAACAGAACTCAACTTTACACCTGTTTTGTTGATGCTCATTTCTTAGAAATTCATTCATCAATGCGACAAATATTCATCTCAAATTTTTTTAACTGCTTGTAGCTTGAACATAGACAACTCATTTTGCATATGCATGCTGCTTTCAACACATTAAGGTTTTTATCTTTTTAATACTTTTGCGCTTTTGTTTACTCAGAAGGCGGCTGCTATATGTCTTCAGAAGGCACTTATATTAAGACTGCTATAGTTCCAGTTTGTAGATAGGACGTTTTGAATTGGCCTAGTTGGCAATGAAATGAGGGAAGCGATAGGAAGAGTACCGACAAAGTCACTACTTAAGTAGAGTAAAGTTGTGGGATGAAAAATGGTACTCGAGTAGAGTAGAATAGTCAAATTCTTTCAATACTTGAGAAGAGTACCGTTACTAGGTTTACTTCTTGAGAAGAGTATCGAGTATTCAAATTTACTGTTGAATTTTCACAAACGCCATCACTATTAATCTTATAGTAAATGTAACAATGAGATTGTAATAGTTCCATTGTAAACATAACAACAATAATTAAACATTGAATGAAAACCATTTTGATTGTACTTTTTGTAATGAAAAGTATGTTTTTTTCTTTTAATCTGACTTGTTTTTTCTAATTTTCCAAGTACTGTACTCAGTGCTCAAGTTCCTTTTTTGAGTAGAGAAGTGGCTTTCCTGATAAATACTGAGTAGAGTAGCGGGCTAAGTAACAGGGTAACTACTCCTGTGACTAAGTATCGAATACTTCTGATCATTGGTTGTGGGACTTACCAACTTCAATAGTCAGAGTGGCCGAACATGTCTTTGTGCCTGCACTAGACTTGGCTTTACATGAGTATTCTCCTTGGTCTGTCTCAAGGATGCCATGGATCTTTAACTTGTGTCTGCAACCAGATGAGGTGATGATGACGGAATCATTGGCTAGGAGCACACGTCCGTCTTTATACCTGGAGAAATAGAGAACATATTTTTGATAAAATCTTGTTTGTAAATACTGAAACACTACTAGCACTACTTGTATTACATTAAATATCGTCAAAATGGACTATGATGACCATATCAATGCTTGTTCAATGTTTATAAATACAAAAGAGAATAACCGAAAAATGTTGAGTGTGTACTAATATTTAGCCATCATTCACAAGTCGCATTTAAAGCATATCTGACAAAAATAGTTGTAAAATTGTTTGTTTGCAAAGAAGGCACTCATTGTACACATTAGGTACGTTTTATAGTACATTTTTGATACATCCTCGGCTTACCCAATGAAGTTCAGAAGTCAACTTAACCATAATGTAAATAAAATGTATTTTATTCATAAAGCAACCGTTGACAAGGCACACATTGTACACATAAGATTTTCTAAAAATAAAAATATTTTCTCGATAAAGCAACTGTTGCCAAGAAGGACGTACCATTTGACCTCAGGGCTTCCTGTTGTTGAACATTCAAACACAGCGTCCCCTCCCACAGGTCGGACCAGATCTTGTGGGGTGGTAGGGAAGCTGGTATGTTCTGGTGATACAATGTGAGCAGGGGTTAGAAAAAGCCAAACAGATCATGATTATTATATGGCTTAAGTTTAGTCAAACTATGATTAATGACTTTCATTTACCAAAAGATGTAAACCCTTTCGCTAATAATATATCTTATAAGATGCTTGAAATCTCTCTGCTACAATATGGTCAAATGCATAAATCACTTACATTTATACAAAAACAAATAAAAACTGTTCAACAAAGAGAGCTGACCTAATTGTTTAGCATTGTGAGCTGTGTTATGACTGAGTTATATTTACCTAATTGCCTTACATAGTGAGCTGTGCTATGATGAGTTATGTTGACCTAACCATTATTTATTGTGAGCTGTGTTATGGCTGAGTTATATTTACCCAATTGCCTTACATAATGAGCTGTGTTATAACTGAGTTATTTTGACCTAATTGTTTAACATAGTGAGCTGTGTTATGACTGAGTTATAATCACCTAATTGTTTAGCATTGTAAGCTGTGTTATGATGAATCATGTTGACCTAGTTGTTCAACATAGTGAGCTGTGTTATGACTGACTTATAATGACCTAAGTGTCTTGCATAGTAAGCTGCATAATGATAGTGTCATGTTGACCTAATTGTTCAACACAGTGAGCTGTGTTATGACTGAGTTATAATCACCCAATTGTTTAGCATTGTAAACTGTGTTATGGTGAATCATGTTGATTTAGCTGTTCAACATAGTGAGCTACACAATGACTGAGTTATATTCAAGTAAAATATCACAAAAGTGAGAGTGATAAGTTCACCCCGAGTGATTTAGTTAGAGAACACAAAAAGTGGGTGGTTAACCACTAAATTTAAACAAATACAAGTGTGAAACTGAATTAAATTGACCTAATTCGCATCGTGAGATATTTTCTCTTTTTGCATCTGTTAAATCAACATGCTCAGATATTCAACAACAAATTTTGTCAATTAAACTGCAAAGTTTACCTGTTGGAGCATCTCCTTCTCTAGCGGGACTCTTCTGCATAGGGATGAATTCTCCTTCAAAACCTTCATCTGCCAGCTCTTTACGAGCTTTTTCCTGATCTCTTGAAGGAGAAGAAGAAGGAGAGGTAGACCAGCGAACCAGTTCAATGCCTCTTCTTAAAATACAGTCCAGTCTGACATCAGTTCCATGCACAACGTCAATTGTTCTTGGCAAGTGTTTGATGAAGAAAGGAGCTGTAGAGATAAGGGATAAAATTAGCCCATTAGTCTTTAATTAGTATTCAAATTAGAATAAAAACTAATAGAATGCACATTTCAAAATGTATGAGTAATGGCAACATTTCATTATTCATTTCATGAATTAAAAAAATAAAGATCAAGAATATATAAACAATTATTTCATTATCAATGTCTTTTTAAATTTTCTGCTATTCCTGTAATCTTTTACTTTTTTCTCTCTTGTAATTTGACCATTGTTATTGACAAACTAGTGTTATTTATATACAACTGGTATAAAAGATAATAGGTAACACAGGTTAAGTTTATAAACATTTGTTGTTTGAAACATATTTTTCTCTATCTAAAAAACCCAATAAATCCTAACTGAGATGCCATCGAAATCTAACCAGTTTTCCAAATACAAAATGAAATTAACTTTTTTTCATAATAGTTTAAATCTAAAGAAAAATATCTTTTGAGTAGTTATCACATGAAATGATAATTTTTGACGCTTTAAAGTCAAAGTTGAAAACTTAACGGTTATCTGGTAATATTATTGAACAAAACCAAGGCAAAGTTTTGTAATCTATATATTAATCTGTCAATTACGGCCATACTCCGTCAATAAACATGCAGTGAAATCCCGCTTATTTGAGAAAGCCAAGCTTGATTGTTGTTTAAGAAATAAATGACAGTTATTTGCTCGCATCATGTTATTTTCCAACCAGATAGCCATGTGAGTGAACAAAATATATAGACCTAGAACAAAGTGAGCTTCTTATAAATTGTTTTCTTAGTAAAATCTCACTTCACACCACAGGGTCAGTTGAGAGTTATATAGTAAACATGAAGTGCTTGTACACACATTTGATGCACTTTGAGTGATTGTATTAGAATTCTAGTTTGAACACATGTTACAAAGCTAAGATATATATGTGTTAAAAACATGAAGTGCTTTGAATATAAAAGTAAATACATACATTTAAGTGATTTTAGACATAAATTTAAGTGAGTTTAGACATAAATTTAAGTGAGTTTAGACATAAATTTAAGTGAGTTTAGACATAAATTTAAGTGAGTTTAAACACTAATTGAATGCAAATTTAAAAGTGTATGAGTTAGGACAACATTTAATATTAATTTCAACATATTTTTAAAGATTAAATTATTAGATATTCTTTGTTGTGTAATATGTTAATTTGTGAGACCTTAGAACATAAATTAAAAGCAATTGTATAATGTCAGTTGCGTTTTCATTGAGTTTTATTATATTTTTCAATGAGTCAAACACTTTCAACAGTCATGCAATGAAAACAGTGATCAACTGTAGTTTGGCGTAACCAATAAAATAAATGAGTTCAATATCCAAGATGGCTAGAAATAAAAGTATAATAATATCATTATGAAGTAATAATAAAAGCAGGTGTTAGGCCCAGCCATAACTGGATGTGCAGTGGACTACTGAATGTGCTGGTTGGCATTTTAGCTACCTTGTGGTCTTTTTCGCTTTTGTTTGTCCTCCTTTGGAATTTCTGGCACTACTGCCTCTGTAAGAGTCAGACGCCAGACACATGCAAGTAAGGCGATGACAGGGGCAGAACAAGGGATAGAAAGGGAGAAAATTGGTGATCAAGTTGTCATGCTTTGTTACAAACAATGGCTTCATGGGTAAAATCAGAGGTATCAACAATATGGATCCAAATGAATGATAAGATTGGAATATTATTACTTTATTAATAATTATATCTAGGTTCGCAGCTAAACGATAGATGGAAAAGGTTAGATCTTCTTGCATTTGACAACAGAGCAATGAAAGTCAAAATTTTAGGAATTGTAATAAATATTCAATATAATAATAAAGTGTTGTCCCAACCTCGTGTTCAAGCGTAGGGATACCAAGAGCAAGAGTCCTGATTGTACTAGGCATAACGTATAATTTGGTAGTTTTTCGTTACTTTCCACACGCCTTTATGTCCACTTTACCTTTATAGGTTAGCTACTATTTTGAAACAGAGTGAACACAAAAAATGGCCGAGCCGAGACATTGAACTCACAGTGTTCTTGGTGATAGGTCGTTGCTCTTAGCGCTCTTGCAGACGAGAACGGTCGACAGCACAGCAAGCCGGCCGACGGCACGTTCAAGCCTTGCACACTTGGACGGCAAGTCGGGCAACGACAGAATAGCGCGTGAGCACTACTCGCGCATCGAAGTATCAATATGTGAATGATTGGTCCTATTTTACCAAATAACACACGTGCAGACCGAATTATTTATTATTTGTGGTGATTGAGGAGGTCATATTATTCAAAATTCTGTATATGCTCTACCTCCGACGAAAAAGGAGGCGTCGATGAAGGAGTATATGGATTCAACTCAGTACAAACAGCATTCCATGCTTGAATTCGTGTTAATCTGTCTTTATATTCTTCGCCCGCTGTGTCCCATATGCAGGGCCTTTCTTGAATGAGATTTATTATATGTTCTGTATCTGTCATCGCCATCTTGTTATCGTG
>JAUUEB010016670.1:0-17014 GCA_032362205.1 Clione limacina
AAATAAATAGTACAAGAAAGTAAAGTGTGGGCAAAGCAGGTGCTTGTAACATCAAGCCGCCCTCCATCACAAACTATACCTGGGATGTTGGGTTCGGTGTTCTTTCTCAAAGGGGGAAATAAAAGTATCATTTGTATTGATTTTTTATATGGTTTACAGAATATATGTTATGCATTTATAATAATGTATGCTCTTTGTAGGTTTGAATGTTTGATTGTCTTAAGCAATAGACACTTGACAGTAACCATAGTGTGTGTCATATATTTATGCTTGGTAAACATACATCATACTTCTGCCCATCGCTATCAAACGGTAAGAAAACTCTTTGTGTTCATCTTAGACAAATAATAAGGAAATATTCACATATTATGTTATCGGTTTAGGGGAGGGAGGTCAATTGTGATGAAGAGAATGACTTTTAAAAATGATGACATGGAGGAGGAAGGGGTGTGGGGGTTCAAAAGCAGCAAACAATTATGACATTTTTTGGCACAGTTCTATCGACATAGATTTTCTAAATGCAATTTTTTCTTAAGGAAAAAAGGAATTTTGAATGTAGGGGTAGGTTAAGGCAGGGTTAGGTAATGCCAAACTCATGGCGGCCCAGTCGTCAAATATTGCCCCGGGGCCCACGAAACCTCTTAGCGGCCCTGGTCAGGTTTTAGCCTTGTTTCAGCTTTTTAGGGATGTGGAATCTTTTGTTAAAAATCTGTGGGTTTATACATTTTTAGCTATAAATAACTTCTCTTTGAGGCAGCGTTCACAACATCTATTACCCTTCTTTTACTTAGGGGCAGTGGCAGGTATCTCATGCCCATGAACCACACACAATTAGGTGTTCTGACTATCTTGTCACTTTACCAATATGTTAATGTCAAATAAAAAAAATACATTATTACACTGAGCATAAATAATTGTTGTCAATATTTCAGAAACTCTTATTACGTCGACGCCGGAGTATGGAAAGGTTGCATGCAGGACTCATTTTATGATCAGTATGTGAAAGGATTGGCATGGGAAAAAGAGGCAGCAAAACTATATGAAATATGTGAACAAGATGATCCATGGCCATTAGGTAAGTAATTGTTTAATCAAATGCACTATTTACTAATTATTTAATTAAATCAAGCGCAGAAATTTGTAACAACTATACGACGGCAGAAATGGGATTTCGAGCCCGCGCCAGCTTAAACGTGGTCCCTATAATATATTATTAACCCACTGTGTGTGCGTCTCCTTCTATGACCGATCATATAGATCATTTATCATTTTGGAAAATAAATCTCCTAAGTTTTAACCTAGGGAGAAAGTAGAAGTGGCCAGCGAATGAAAACAACAACTGGGGAGTCACCAACATGCTCTAATGGGTTTGAAACATAACTACTTTATTTTTACTGCCATTGTAGTTCTTTAAGCATACAATTAAAATAAAGGTTTCTTTATAAATGTTTTTTTTCTCTATATTTTAAGATGAAAAAGTGATAGTTTTAAAAATGTATAATTACTGTATAATGACTATATTTCAATTTCTTATATTTTTGTTGTAAAAGAAGTTCATTTTTAACTTGTTTGTATATATGATAATTAACCAATATAATAACTCACATACAAATATTTGTATCTTATCTATTGCAATGCTGTTGTTAAGATTCTGTGTTAATATCGATTGTGAGTCGTGAAAGAAAGGTAAAAACTAGTGCTGGATTCTAACCACAATTCCTTTAGGTTAGAATCAAGTAATTATAAAAAGAGAATTTTACTATGTAAATACAATGAGCCTCGGCTCAATTTCCTGGTTTCAGGAATGAACTGCAGCTTTTTTGTGGTTTTAATTTAAAAGCTACACTCTTACCACATAAAATACAGAAATTTGAAAAAAATTAAGCCACTACAATTTCTACAACTGGCATTGGAAAATTATCTCCCCTGTCAAAAGATGGTAAATGGTCACCGTATGCCAAGTTGAAAATTGGCTCTGTAGTAACAAAAAAAAATTATATTCTACAAATTTCTGTGCCTAAATGCTCCGCTTTTTATCACAATCATAAAAGAAAAAAAGAAAAATATTTTAAGGTTTAAAAACAGCCTTAATATCATCCAACCTTTTTATTTTGGTCGAATGTGCCGATTAACAGTTTTTAATTACTAGATTCTAACCTCAAGCAGAGATTAATAAATGTATCACATCGATAATTGCATCACCCAGCGACGAGTAAATGTATCATAACGATATTTGTATCAACCACAGACGAAAATAATCGACTTGATAGCTGTCAGCTGACCAGAGACGAATAAGGGTATCATATCGAACGAGGGAAGTAATAACATATTATATAATCGTCTCGGTGCCACTTTTATTTGCAAACATTCCAAAATCAATCTTGAGCACTTATATGTATTAACCATTGGTCAGCCAGAGTCGTCGACAGTCAGCTAAATGTACTTCTTTGTGGTCGCAAAATCGTGTGCCTAGGTACCATAAGAATAATTAGAAACCAGTTCTAGTTGAGATAAGGAGAAGAGGAAGTGGGCAAGGAGAAACGTTTCGTCCCCATCCTAATAAGTATTGTAGTGAGGGGACGTTTGTGAAATTAGAAATCAGTAAAAAATGAATTACCTTGAAAATGGTAATTTATGATTCAACAATTTTGAAACAATATAGATTTGATCTATCGTATCTATCTATCTATTTATGAATATCGTATGTCTATATATCTAGCTATATATCTAGCTATGAATATATATCTTTGCTTTCTCACTATTTTTCTCACACTCCTCTCTCTCTCTCTCTCTCTCTCTCTCTCTCTCTCTCTCTCTCTCTCTCTCTCTCTCTCTCTCACTCACTCACACACACACACACACACACACACATATCTCTGTCTGTCTGTCTCTGTCTCCATTTCTGTCTATCACTCTCTACCTCTGTCATGACTAACTTACTGCTTGTACAATCTTGTGTTGCTTTATTTTTGTTTTCTTTGAAAAGAAAATATGCAAACATTCCTGATCCCTGCCAGGATTATAATCGATACCAGGCTCAGACAGATTTTTTTTAATAACAAAGATTGAGTGCCTAACATACTTTTGTCTTGTATGCTTTCTATGAAGCAAAGAACATGCATGAATGTCTCTGTTTTGTCTGTCAGGGTTTATTTATAGATTGTAAGGCGCACTGAGCCAGCAAGGAACCGTGCTATGGTATGATATGTATCTGAACCAGCAACCATCTGGACTTAAGACCTTCAACATGTAGACAATGTGCTATATAGATCCAATGTTATTATTTGCAATGCTGTGTGGATTACTGAAATTCAGTATCAGACTAGATTGGATTATTTGTTTTTGGTGCTCGGATTAGATTTTGGGTTATGTTTTTTTTCGGTTATCAATTAGATTGGATTATTTGAAAAGATAACAGATATTTTTTGGGTTGGATTATTTTGTTATCAAATTAAAAAAAATAGATTTCGGCATACATTTTTTAGCAATAGTAGTTCTTAGTACTTTATACTAAAGAAGTTAATTTAGATATGTAGAATGTACATTTCTTGAGCTTTGGGCACCAAATTGTATTATTTCTATTGATCATAATGCTAGATCTTAGATATTTATTTTTACATGTAAATGTATAAAAATACAAGATCCATGAATGATTAGTCAAACAATAAAATAGACTTGAGCATACAAAAGTGCAATACATGATTGTAAATACTTACTGACTAGATATTAAAGTGACAATAACATTGCTTGACAGGGAATCAGTTGCATTGCTCCATAATCTCAGTTTTTATAGGAAATAGAACAAATGATACTTTCTTAGATATTATAAGTTTTTATTGCTAACTAAAATTACTGCCAAGAGATGAAATCATTGGTTGAAGAAAATAAAGTTTGTCATTTTGATTCTATATCAATATCCTTTTGCTATTTCACCGTCAAACACATGTAACTTTTGGAGTCAAGCACTATTCTTGTCAGTTTAGATTACATGAGATTAATGTTTACAACTCTGTTAACAATTAAATAACCAGGTTGTTCAGACAGACGGACAGGACAACCATTTCGTTGTTTTGCTTTTATCATTAAAAATTTTGACATGGAGAGCTACGTACGTTGTCGTATAAGTTAGATTCGTCGTGTTTTTTGCCTACTGCTTTACTTTCTCCTTTTAGACATGTTTCATTAGTTCAGTAATCCACTCTAATTTGGAGTAGATAATTGAGGTTTTGGTAGTGGGGTTGTTAGATGGAATTACCCAACGAAGCGTAGCGTGATTGGATTTTATTACTGGGGTATAAAAGCGTGATTACAAAAATAGGGGGATTGTCCGCTAGATTGCCCAGCACTGATTATTTGTAACTACTATACTTATTAAACCTTACATAACTAACTAACTTATTACTTGTTCGTAGTTTTACCTAACAAATGTATCTTCAAAACTTTTCTTACATAATATAAACTTTTTTGCTTCTATTTACACTTTGTAAGTAACTTTTAGAGAAATTGTTATTTGGCCCATGAGTGTAAGTTTTTCTGAATAATGAAATGATGAGAACTAAATAACATCAACATGTCATTGGTCACTTTTTAAGTTCAAATCTCCAAAAAATTAATTAACAGGATGACAAATCCAGGTGTCAAAAAGAAGAATATCAAAGACGCAGATAACTATGAATTTAAATAATGAACAACCTAACCTTGGGATTCGAATTTTGTCTAATTTGATTCAAAGTGGAAGAAAATTTTACTTTGAATCTGTAATGATAAAGTAAAACCTTGAAAGCAAATTGAAAGTTAATATAATGATTTACATAGCTAAATTACATAACTATGAACTAATCACTGTCATTAGTCTTCTTGTTGTCATTAGTAACGTGTAGTCATAGTTACATGATTCTATATTTGGTTCTCTCTTGTTGCCATTAGTTACATGTTGTCATTAGTAACATGATGCTAACTTTAGTTGTCTCTATCCACAGATGATGAGCTATCACCAACCAGGCAGAACTTTATACGTGGTGACTCGACTCGTAAAGCACTTCATCACCGTAGAGCACCTTCAGCACCTAACACTCCAAACAGAGACAGAAAGCAGACGATAGAGAGAAGTTCTAGCCTCACACATGATGATGCTTCTAGTGATGACATGGACTTGGGCATGGATGACTTCATCTACCCCAAGTCTGAGACTCTGGGCGATGTGAATATAGATGTTGCCATTAAGTCACGTCTTCAGCAAGTGGCTGAAAAGAACAGATCAGTTAAGTCCAGTGAAGATCTCAACATGACCTCCTCTCCGTTGAAGCGCAGTGCTAAAACTCCACCTAAAGGCAGAAAGAAGCCGAAGGGCGCAGGGCAAATTGACGTTCGATCCAGTGAGGATGAGTTATCTCCGACTCATCTTTCTCGCCTCTGCCCCAGAAAAATTGTGCGCTCTTCTAGTGATATTTCCGGAAGAGCCAGTACAGATGTCAGCCCGTATGACAATGATGATCGAGATAGTCGTATGAGACGGTTCTACTCTCGATTCCACGACTATGCAGAAATCTTGTCAGATGATGATGCTATAGCAGCTACACCAAACAGTCAGGGGACTATGTCAGTCTCTAGTTCAGGGTGTAACATGCAAGATGTCCTTGATCAAATTGACAGTCGTCTCGCCATGACTGCTAAAATGTTTCCTCGTCAGGGTATTGGTGATACATCAGGCTACAGGGTTGGAGATCCCCCTATCACCAAGGAGACTGTGTTCAGTCATAATGTAGAGACAACAGTGACTTCAGCAAATTCATTGTCATCAAGAGAGACTGAGTTCTCGGTCATGGCACCTGCAATCCTTGCTGCAGGGCAAAGTCGTGAAACAGAGTTTTCCACTTCTGGTAATACCTCCCCTAGAGAAATTTCTATTCATTCATTAAATGGCAAAGAGCTGCTGAGACTTGATTCCCAGAAGTCTTTAGAAGGACAAGATAATGCTAAGGATATTCAAACTAACCAAGATAAATCTGAAGTATCAAGAAGAAGGGTTGATGTTTCAAAAGCTGATACCTCAAGCAAGCATCCAGTAAGTTCCCAGCATGAGAGAGTAATGGAGAGGCAAACCAGCATGTCTGCTCCAAGCTCAACAAGAGTGGTTAGAAGGCAGACAGAGTTTATCCCCAGTGCATCAGCTAAAAGTGCTGACTTATCAGATCTTGATGCCTTGCTGGACAACTTAGAAGGTCCAAGGAGATTTCAACATCAATCTTCTTCCTCACCCAGATCCCCTGAACACACAAGACAAAATGAAGTTTCACCAATGTCTCAGGCAGATTCAAGGTCACCTTCAGTTTTTCATGGCACCCCTGAGCCTTTAGGCTCACCTGGTCTTTTGGGCATGAGTAAATGCTTGAGTGTACCTAGTGAACTTGCCCGCTCTCTGGAAGATGTCATGGCTAGTCAGTCTGACATGCTTTCCTCTGTAACCATCAGTGAACTCACCATGTCAGTTAATAGCTTCGATACATGCCTAGGGGACGATCGAACACCAACGAACGCAGCAAGGAAATTCCTCTTTGATCACAATCTTCAACACAGGCGCAGCACAAGTTTAGACAGCCTTGGCGACAATGATAAGTTGATGACACGCACACTTAGAGAAATTAATCTTCAAATGGAAGCTGCTTTTAAGAAGGCAGTTGGCGAAGAAGGTTTGGTCACCGCTGACTCAACTAAGTGTCATCGTCTCATTTCATCTGACCTTGACCTCAGCACAAGTCCTGAAATAAAGATAGATGGTAAATATTTTCAGGATTCTGCCGTTCAAGGAGGTTCTGGGTCTGATTCTCACTCAACTCAGGATGAGAGAATAACCAGTCAGGAAGGAGGTTGGGAGAGCTCAGACAGTATAGTTCAGATGGAAGCTGCTGATCAGGCTCTTACTCCAACGCAAACCTCTGTGAATAGATTGACCTTTGACCCTAGTCTTCTTCCAAGCTCTCCTCTCTCTCCTTATAAGCCTCCTTCTGTCACAAGCCCTGATGGTTTCCCCGTTTCACATAGCTTTGAATCTTCTAGTGAAACTGCTGGTTTTTTCACAGACAAGAAGAATCACTCTTCTACTGGAATTTTAACTGACACATTAGCCCCAACTGAAATTTCTCCAACACTGACCAATGTTACACCAGAGTTCAGCCCAGACACAATTCACTCACCTCCAGGGTTCCATGAAGCTCTCCCTCCTCCTTATCCAACCGCTCCACCAAAAGGTCATCAAAACCAGTTCTCACATCAGAAACAAGCAACAGAGAGACAGACCCACAGGAATGAGGATGACCAGATTGTCCTAAACTCTCCTCGTTTAATCAGGATAGGTGCTCAAAACGACATCAAGTCTCCGATTTCTAAACTTTATGTCAGTGACACCTTTTTTGCCCAGCCGACATTCATTCACAACGATCCATCTCAGGGGCGCAATGATTTTGCTTATGTCTATGAAAGCAAACGATCTTCATCATCTTCATCAACCTCCTCTGTATCTTCCAAAAGTTCTGAGGAATTTGATGAAGTTGCTTCACCAGAGGAAGATGAATTTGAAGAAACTATAGCAGATAACAGAAAATGTCTTTCATTGCCTTTGCGTCCAAACAATTTGTCAGGAGCTGAAGGTGGATTTCTGAGGCCGATAGCTGGAAGAGGCAGAGGAAATGGTGTATCTACAGGAAGTCTCCATTTGGATATTCAAAGTCCTGAGGCGGCTAATTATACAGTGGTGAGAAGACTGCATTCTCCTCGTACCGATCAACGATCTCCTCGAAACCAGCGTTATAATATGGGGGACATTGCAGCCTGTGAGACAGCTTCAGAACATGATCTTCTACAGATACGTACAAGTCCCCTGTTTGGTGGAAATATTGGGGGTCAAGGTTTGACGGATACTGAAGCATCAGAGAGAATGTCCAGTTTGTGTGCTGTAGGCCTAATGAGCCAAAGAGTAAGAATAAGCAGAGAGTCATCTTGCAGCAGCCTCCAATCGCCTGACTCTCTCACTGCTAGCTATCATCTAGGAGTAACTCCCAGTCGCAGTCCTCTACCCACTCCAGCAAAAGAAGCTCTGCCTGATATAATCCAGTCAACAACACAGTTAGAAGAAGGAAGTTCAGAACCAGCTCAGGCACTTCACAGCAATGCACCATTGCAGCTGGCTTTATATCATCCGGATGAGTTCTGTATGGATATCCCTGCAGCTGTTTCAGGCCCTCCACCTCCAGTGCGATACCCTGTTATTCATCCATCTCCCTCACTACCTCAGGTTCACACTTCAGCAGACACCATATTTGAAAAGAAACCTACAATAAAGAAGTCATCTACAGACAATGCCATTTCTGGGCAGCTCCAAAGAGTGTCCTCTATAGGTGCTTCATCAGGCTCCCCAAAACATCAGGTGCAGGGGGAATCAAACATTCTGTCAAATGCCAATCCTAGGTCACCAGAAGCTCTAAGAAGTCCCAACAACAGTAATCCTACCTCTCCTTCTTATAGAACAACTAGAGATCCAAATTTTCAAGCTTTACAAAGCATGGGCAGTCCTGAAATCTTTAGACATAGAGCTGCTAGTGACAGCCTCTCTAAAAATCGCTATAAAAACACTGAAGCCTTTCAAGATAAGGGAGCTCTTTTTAAACCTGAACTCAGGTCTCCAGTATTGCAAGGCTTTTATGGAGTAAATGATATTCTTTTGGAAAGAGCTGTTGCACAAGAAGCAGCAAAACAAAAGAGGCAGCAAGAGGATCATGATGAGCAGGTAGCAATGGAAGTAGATAATTTGTGCAATAAGTTGGTAGATGACTTGATATCTCCTCAATCCGCTGAGCCACCCAGCCCATTTCCCTCTGAGGTTTTTGCTTTGCCAGTACCACAACAAGATGCCATGACACATGCAGAAGATGGGCAAGGAGCAGCCTTCATGGAAGTGGAGCCTTCCTCAGATGGAAGGGAGTCAGCTTGTATGTCACCTGTTGTTCAAGAGAGGAGAAGTATATGTTCTCCAACTACAGATGGACAACAAAATAGTGCAAGTGGGATGAGTATGAAAGATGGAAATGAGACTATGGAAGATGAGGAGCTTCAGAATGCTTTGAATCAAGGACGAGAGATACTCATGTCACCAGGTGTCTCTGCAGGTCAGAGTATAAGTTCGTGTTCAAAGGTCAATGAGAGAGGTCAGCAGGATCAGTCGTTGAATTTTGTTTCAGATGAAAGTTCACCTGTTTCGAAGCAAGAATCAAGCATACCACTCAGGAAAACGTCATTTTCCAAGATTCCTAGGCCAAAAACAGGTTCTGATGGTGGCTCACCCCGGGGTACTAACACATCTTCTGGTCTGTACGCCACCTCTTCTAGAAGACCTGAGTCCACTTCTTTTACAACATCCACAATGTCAAGCTCAATGGTTACAGATATTTCATCCACATCTAGAACAAATTGTATCTCTCGAAGGGGGTCAGAGGTAACTTCTAGCTCACTGTCAAAGCGTCAAGGACACACAAGAAGAGCATCAGATACCAAAGTAACAGACGTTCGTTCAGGCTCACCTACTTCTCGATCACAGCAAGGTTCACAAATTAAAATTGAGCCACCGTCCTCTCCAAGAAGTGCCACCAGCCCCAGAGGTCGTAGTTCAACAATATCAGACTCTAGGTCACTTTCAACGAATTCTCCTCAAATATCTTCTCGTTCTTCTAGAATACCAATGTCACACAAAGTGCCACCAACCCCACAAAAGTCTGACCAAAGATTAGATAATTCCTCAACTCTCAGTCCCCAGGGAGCAGCAAAACCCCAGACATCAAAGTCTCGTAGTCCTATCCCCAAACCACGAAAAAGCAGCAATAGTGGTGGTGCTATTGTGCCCAAAGATCATTCAAATCCTCCATCAGATGAAGTTATAGAGGTCACAAGGCAGTCCTTCAAAAGACAAAATTCAGGGAAATTTAATGCCAGCCGGGATGTTCAAGGTAGAAAAGACTCAGACAAGGGAAGAAAAACTGTTATTGTGAAAGACATAACAGACCAGGGTGGAGCTAAGCTAGTGGTAGATCTTCAGCCCGATCTTCAGAAAAGAATTCAGACTGTTCATGCCAAAAAAGTGGCTCAGCCAGAGAGGCAGGTAGCAGAGGCACCAGATTCTGAAGAAACAGATAAGGTCACTATTGAAGCTCCCCCGTTAGCGGCTTGTATAATTGAGGACCTCAGCTCACCGCATTCAGTGACATTTTCCGAGAAAGTAACGCAGCATTCACCACAAAAGTCACCATTAAAGGAAAATTGTGTCGAGAAGAAAACCCCGCCCCCTGTTGCCAAACGAAAATTTCACTACGACTCAAAGTCACTTCCTCGCAGATCTAAGCCAATGAACACTCCAGTAAGTCTAACTCAACAGCAAATATCCGCTGCTCTTTTCCAAGACATTGTGGGCAGTCGTTCCTCCCTTGATGATTCAGTGTTACAGCTGGCATCAGAAAGACATGACCACTTTGTGCCTGAGGGAGAGGAAGATGAGTCGATAAACTTTGCTTACTGCTCTGGTTCTTTGCGCACAAGGAGGTCTAATAAGATGCAGAGTCTGGTCAACCTGTTTGAGCGCTCAGATTCGAATATGTCGGATGGATCTGCTAGTCCTGCCCCAAATCGTCACCGCGAGGGTACACCATCTGGTGGTGTTTATGGCAGCAACGGTTCTGTTTTGACACCATGCCTTGAGAATCTGAATGATGGAGATACTGCTGATGATGATGATGCTTTTCTGCCTCAATCATCCACATCTTCTCAGACAGCCAAACAAAATTCAGGAGAGCTCAGGCTTTCCCTCACAAAAACAGATGTTTTTAGTTTTGATGGTTCTTCAGGAGGACATCCACACCAGGTCAGAGAAAGCTTTAAAGATAAGGATTGTGAGGAGAGTGAGTTGGGAGATTTCTGGCGTAGAGGATCATCACCAACAGCTAAGTGTACTACACAACGAGGCAGTTTACCTTCTCAGCAATTCTCTTCACAGTCATCAAACGATAGTCATGTAGAACGATCTAACTCTGTGCAATCACCACCAACAGTCAACTCCAGGCCGCCTCGCCACAGGATTAACTCAAAACCGCGCACTCAGAGTGAGTCATCTGAATCTGAAAACATTCATCAACCAGAACCAAGTCTGTCACTCCCTTCAGGGTTGAGAGATTTTTCTGCTGACAACTGTGGCACGGACACGGTTGTCCTTCGCCATTCATTCAGGCGAGAACGTTCGCTAAGTCATCAATCTAGTTCAGACAGCCGTAGAGAAGACATCTGTGCAATTCCATTATCTCCTTCAACTCCATGTTCATTATCAAAATTGACTACACCATCGGGCAATTCCTCCACTCCCCCACCATCACCAAGGACTAAATCTGAGAGAAGAAACAGCATTAAAGAACTTCGACAAGTGTTTGAGCGTTCAGAGTCATTAGAAGTGTGTTCAGATGTGCCCCATGTTCCCCCTAGTCCCACAAACAATACTCAAAACAGCTTTCCACTTCGGCCATCTTTGAGGTCCAAGTCTCCCCAGCCTTCCTCAGCTACAGGTCAGCTTGAGCAGCTGAACCTGATGAGGCTGAGCCTAGAACTGCCTTCAAGTACAACTACCCCCTCAAGCAGCATCCTTGCATCAGCTCCACTATCGGCTGATGGCAAAGTTCAGGCAGTGCGGTTGGGTCCAAAACCTTTTTATGGAAGCCAAAAATAGATTTGTTGAACTGTTATGAGGTTATGTATATTTCTGTCCAAATTTGTTTTTAACATTGAAACGGTAAGATTCTAAGTATGAGTTATGCAGTAAAATATTGGTAAGAGACTTTATAGAAGTTTTACAGTAGCTTTACAAATCTTTTAGTCACCTATGGATTATGTCAGCCCTTTTCAGAGAGTGTACATCTGTGATGGTCAGAGTGTTGATTTTTGATCTTTTTCTTTCAAGTTCACAGTGGTGAAGCAGAGTTGGATAATTCTACATTGGATAGCCATATTGGCTATGCCCATTTCAGAAGCATATTATTAATAACCAACGAATCTAAAGTTGGATAGTTCTGGATTACATTTTTAGCCAGCACATCACAATTTGTACATCTGTCTAGGGCTGAAACATAAACAATTTGATTGAATTATCATGCACCCTTTTAACTTACTTTTTACCAAATTACCATTTTGTGGAGAAATTGGCTTGAAACTCAATTTTAAAGGAGCAAAAGGTTTTTAATACAATTTCTTATTTTGAAACACATATTTGTTTTAACTAAAGACTTGCATGATGTTGGGGTAAAATAAAAATGAAATTTTACTAAAAGTGCGATAACAAGAGAGGTTTAGCTCCAAAACTAATCGGCATAAGATGAAAGAAAGTACCATGTTCCAACTTGAATGACTGCCTAAGAAAATTGAAAAATCAATACTTTTTATGCCTGAGTAGGACATTTAATGGGGCAAAGTGGACCCCCCATTCAAGATATATGTTAGATTACTTTGTATAGGAATTTGAGTGTTAAGAAATTTCATCTTTTCAACATATTTTCAAATGGAAGTGCTTCCTTAGGCAATAAAGTCAAAAGCTTAAAATAGCTTTATCTCTGTTGTTTATGAATCAATTTTTACAAATTTAGTCTTGAAATTAAGGCTAAGGGTAGGTTTTATAAATTAAAAGAATAATTGAATAAAACAAAAATATATTGGCATCAATATGATCCTTTGAAGTTTTGTTAACGTAACAGATTTATTTCTATAAATTGATCCTTTTTCCTTCTTGAAATATGTTTTACGTGTCTGAAATCAACAAATAAAATGTCATAAGAAAGATATTGGCAAGACACTTTTAAACATATGCAAACTTGTACAAAATCGGGCTTGGATTAAGCCTGTACAAGACCATAGGTCAAAACCAATTGTATAAATACAACACACCTTAGTTGCACAATTTTGTTAGTGGTTATTCAAGTTGGGACAGTAGGTATATGATAATAGTCTCACAGATAACAAATCAGTAGGGAAAAGCCCCATCAATGATCGTAAAAAATGTACGGGTACAATAACATAAATCCTCATCTATTTTATACAATAATTTATTACATTATTTCAAATCAACTTACAAAGAAAATGTTATATTATTATTAGTCAAAGTTGACAGACTGGCATTCACATATGGATAACTTACCATTGAGATTTTACATGTATTCATTTTGTACAATTATGAAATATGACTTTTTAAAGAATATGTTGGCTACTATTTATTTGAGTAATGCTTGATTTCAAGTGAATGGCAAACTATGTGTTGTAAATTTGGTCTTAGTGCGTATTTGTGTGTGTGTTATTTACAGGGTAATGTTGTTGTTTTATTTGAGTCACGTAAACAATTTTTGGATGACACTTGGATAGTTCCTTCCCACTTACAGGCAGGTGTTGTCCTGCATGAGGGCGCTAAACTTTTTTGCTTAAAGAGAAAACTGATTTAGGTCAATTAGAGCAGAAGTATAATTTTGTTTTGGCAATTTAAGAAACATTTTTCTTTTTTTGCTACCTTTCCGGGCCCTATTACCGCTCACCTAAGGTTTAGACAGCCGATAAACACACATAAAATGGTCAAAATAATAAAGGTTTTTCAAAAAAGAAAATGTAACCATTTTAGAAGAGAAATAACACAACAAAGACAATAAACTTCAAATATTTTAAAAGAGAAATCGGACCAGAAAGAGGTCAATTACCCCTTTTGTATATCAGTCAAGCTGGCCCTATTACCGTGCAGATCGATTTGTTTCCCCCAAAACATTATGAATTATGAAATAAACATGTATTTTGCAATGGTTTTCAGATGCAGTTATCAATTTTAGATGTTTTAAAGTAATGTTACGTTTTTTTAAAGGTCAGATTAAAGATTAGACACCTCACAATCCCCTGCACTTTTTATTCACTGCACCCATTGATGATGCCGCCATTTTTACACATCAATGTGTTTACATTTCCGTCTGCGCTGCAATAGAGCCTGCACTGTAATAGGGCCCGAGGCAGTATATGTTAGATTTTCAATTTTTTTAAAAATAATTTGCAGAGGAATAAGTTAGTTTAGCGCAAAATTTTGACAAATGTTGTATTTTTGATACACTAGTTTGAAAACCATAAAATCTGGATGAATCAAGTTTGAACATTTTCTCAACTTCAACTTACTTGATGTTTTCCTCATTTGTATATATTTATCTAGAATATTGTGGTACTCAAGGTTCCTTCTGCTAGTCTTACACGTGTCAAAAGTGGAACCTTTGTCAAAGTTAAACACTTTACGGTCTATTTACTTACAGTATTTCAAATAATTCATAAGAAATTATGTAAATATTTTAAATCCTCATAGATTAAGCCAATTGTTTTAATTATGTTGTCTCATAATTATTTAGATAATGTTAATCTTCAGTCAATAAGTCCTGGTACATTTTTTTATTTGCTAAATTATTATTTGTAAAGGTATAAAGTTATTTTTGCTAGATATTTACGATCAATGTTTATCTCTTGACTACTATGTTGATTTTCATAAAGTTCTGATCACCTTAATAACACTCATGGAAATAAATTTAATTACCAGTACATGCAAAATCCCAAGATCTTTTTATGTATGAACTGCCTTCTAGAACCAGTTCTTTTGGAGACTGACGCTTCATTGTAGGTCCTGTGTGCAACTTATGCACTCTTTATATGGTTGGTGGTTGGTGATTGGAAATTTACTAAAAGTAGCCAGCATCCTGACATCACTCAAAACAAAAGTCTCTAACTAATTATCTACAACTCTAGCAGACTAAAGTATAAGATTGATGTTGGATAGTTGCTGTCACTTGGTCGAAGAGAAGCACTAGAGTCTTTGAACAAATATGAGTCTGTAAACTGGTCTCTAACGCAAAAAAACAGTCAACTCACCAAAGTTCACTTTGTTTTAATTGACAGCAGACATGCAAAGTTCTTTGTACTCACAAAGCTGTATTAGGTCTGGTATTGTTATCCTTTCAAAGGTAGTAAATAGTTCATCATTTATGATGATAAGAATTTCTTCTTGTGAAATGAGCTTTATTAAAACCAACATACAAATTGATAAATCAACACATTTTAAAACTTGGATTATGATTGACATAATTTAATATTGATTTCTTGTAATAAATAGTTAATTTTATTAGTTTAAGTTATTCAAGGTCTTTACAATGTCATCATCCATTAAACATGCAAGTTTTAGATTCACCGTTTACAATACTTGTCTTTGCGGCATTCTGTGCCAACCTTGACCCTCCTGCTTTTTCTGCCTGCCCTGCGTACCTCACACTTTCTGTAAAATCTTGTTTTAATGCTAAGTGAAATGTAGCACTATTCCTTTTTTTGTCCGTTCTGTTATAAAGTAATGGCTAACAGCATCATTTCACAAGCAAGTCATCTACGTTCAATTCCTGAAAAATATCATTTTTTAAGCTGTTGAATAGAAAATAATTATCTTTAAAATACCTGCTACTTGACATTGTGTGGCGGGCATAGTGTATTGGGGTTCCAAGAGTTCAAGAATGGCATACGAGGAAGATAATACTTGCATTAAACATGTTTCAGAATATTGTGGTAGTCTCCCTTTGATTGTGATAAAATCTAAGACTTTGCTCTATTTCTGTTGACAATTATGTTATACGCTGCTTTAAGTGAGATCACTGAACATTCAACATTTTTAACGATGTAAGTCTTTGTATTAGTGACTCCTCCCATCAAAAGTGTCCACATGTTGCTGGACTTGGCAATTAAGTTTTATATTTTAAAGAATGTTTGTTGACTAATTGAAAGAATGTAAAGCAGATTTAGATTCAGATTTCTCAAATGCTGTTTGTAGAAAAAGGCTCTTAAAGTTATCTACCAAATTGGATACAGTTCAAGTGAAAACCATTATTTTAGTTTCTAAACCAATCTGAGTATTTCACGCATTTTGATTGGTGACGTGTTTAAGTTAACGTTAAAGTCCGGCTTTAAAAAGATTTAAACCTGTGGAATCAGTTTAGATGACAAATTAAAGCCTTGTTTTTATTCTCGAGGCTTTAATGACAAATTTAAAACCTCAAATTGAGTTGTTTCTTGGTTCTCGGGCTAAAGCACTCAAACATGAAACAACTCAATTTGAGGTTTCAAATTAGTCATTAAAGCGTCTTGAATTAAAACACTAGGCTTTTATTTGTTACTTGAAATCCATTGTTTTGGCAAAGATAGAGATTAGAGAACCAGATACAAAAAAATCCCATTTTTGAAAATTCAACCCCTCATGCCTTAATAGACTTTTACTCAAGTCAAATTCAACGACATATGAAAATTTGAAGAGAGGTGTCGATTTTTAAGATCTGTATCGTCAGTCTTGTTTATGAAATCTGTCTCGTAGGTGCTATGAACAACTGAGGTTTTGTTCCATGTTGAGTTCTAAGCTTGCAATGCGCTTGATGTTTGTGTTCATAGGGAGGGAATTGATTTTACTTTTGTGTTAATTTGTTTGTATGGTTGTATGTATATGTTTTTCTCACTCTTAACAAACCAATGACACCAATGATTTATAATCCAAATGACAAAAATACTTGACAAACTTTACAATATCCCCCAGGCACTTATATATACTGGATGATTCTTACTCTCTTGTCTAAATAATGTAAATCTTATACTCATGAAGTATGCTTGGTGACTAAGTGTGAACATGTTTATTGGCTGTAAAAACACATCAATTTGTAACATAATAAAACTATGAGATCAATATTTGTCACATTGATTTATTACTTTCATTGACTGTTTGATGTTCAGTTCGTGTATGTGTGTGTGTGTGTGTTTGTGTGTCTGTCTTTCTGTGCATGTGTGTGCGTGTGTATGTGTGTGTGTGTGCGTGTGTGTGCGTGTGAGTGTGTGTGTGTGTGTGTGTGTGTGTGTGTGTGTGTGTGTGTGTGTGTGTGTGTGTGTGTGTGTGTGTGTG
>JAUUEB010016781.1:0-17012 GCA_032362205.1 Clione limacina
ACAAACCTGAGTTTGGAGTCAACAAGTACATAATCTCACCTTTAGAACGTGATGACGTCAGAAAGTTCTTTGCCATCGATGCTACAACAGGAGAGATAACTGTGATTGGATCTCTCCTAGAGAGACAGGGACAAACTATAAGGTGAGTAGAACCACATCTAAGTAGATACGTGAACATCATAGGGTAGACTTAATATTATATTATATTTGATAAGCATTTTTTAGAACATTCTCAGTTACAAAACAGTTGGCGATATTGTATATGAATATATAATAAAGGACACAAAGTTGCCTATTATTACAATTTCCACTGTAAGGTTTCGTATTACATGTTGTTGGTAAACCAAGTCACATTTAAGTTCAATACCCTAAAATTATAACCATGTTCCCAATCCTTATATAGTTGTAAATAAAGCAAGTAATAATTGATGAGTACAGTTAGCTTACGTGACTCAACCTAATGAAGGGAATTATATCAGAAAAATCAGAACAGGCAATAACAAATGAAAAATTAAGAAAACGTTAGGCCCTATGGAATTCTCAATAAATTATTGTCAAAAAGTAGTTCATAAGTATGAATTGCATTAGATTTTCATCATTTTTAAGCAAACAATTTAACACAATTCAATGCCATTCGTCAGTTTTCAACGAACATAGCTTTGTGCCTTGCTGAGTCTTTTCTATACAGTGCTTGTTTTACTGTTTGTGCAAGTCAATTCGGGGATGTCATTCTTACTCAAGCCTTTGCAACGAATGACCCTTTAACTGTTAATCATTTTTGCTTAACATCAACGACAATTGTCTAATTTTGTTTACTACACAGGTTACTTGTGGAGTGTTTAGACAAGGGTCTACCACCGCTTGTTTCCAGAGCAGAAGTGTCAGTCACTATTGAAGATACCATCAACAGTGCTCCAGTCATCAACCTCAATGTTATGTTTGGTGGAACTGTCTCGGAGTTTGCTAGATCTGGTAAGAAATCTCACATTGTTGAATTTCAAACCTTGTTGCTGATCATTATACTTATTTTTGACAGTTTTAAGTTGTGAATGCGTTGTTTACTGTCATGTTGTAGTATATAAGTCACCAAAACTTTGCATCGCTTTGACAAAACATCATTTCCAGAAACCGAGATTTGAAATTCTCATTAAAAACGAGTTATTGGTCATGCTTTTGAGTGATATTTTTCAAGTAAAGCACATATGTAGATTAGAGGCATTGAACCATTTGATGATTACTTATTTATTTATGAATATAAACAATACTTACTCAATTTATCAATGGTTAAAGCTATAAGTTAGTGATGTTTGATTTTACATTTGATAAGACCCCTTTTCTATATCAAATACGCATAATAGCATTCAGTTAACATGTGCCATCAATGTTACTTTAATAACTTACTATGTAAGATGAAAGCAATTAACTGTCATCGATGGGATCTGATTATATATCTGCCTTATTGACTCACCAGGCACTGTTGTGGCCCTTCTCAATGTTGTGGATCACGATGCAGGCGGTAAAGGTATAGTGGACTGCTCTATTGTAAGTGATGCCTTTGAGTTACAGAGTAGATCACTGAGTGAGTACAAGGTCATCGTAGTGCGACCTCTGGACAGGGAAAGTGAGCCAGTACACAATGTAAGCATCACATGTCAGGATGCCGGGACACCAAGACTCTCGGACACTGTCACATTTCTCGTCAAGGTTGGTAGATTTAAGGAATAGTTTTGTGAATATGTTTACACGAGTGTATATATGTGGATAATGTGTAAAGAAAGAAACGGATAGAAAAGAATATTAGGGAGCAAACAATTGAGATGTAAGAAGTCAATACGTTATAGCCTGCTCAGTAAGCTGTCACACATTGTTGTTACATAAATTATATTTAATGATTCAAGTTTTTTCAAGTTTTCAAGTTTTTCAAGTTTTTATTGATTCCAAGACCCATTGGGGGCATAAAGAATACTAACAAAAATATATAACGCAATCAGTTACATCCTAAAATATAATAATATAGTTAACCACCCTGACATTCTGAACTATTCACACTATTATGAGAAGAAAGTGTTTTTGCGAACTTAAATTGGTAAACTGTTCCTTTTACAAAACATATTTATATCTCATGTGATATCTGCTTGCTTCCTTAACTCAGTAAATCGTCACGAAGATATTTATTTAACAAAATAATGCATATTATGCACGTATCAAAAAACCGAAAAACCATGCACAAGGAACGTTTACATAAAGATAATAACACAGAACCCGTTTATCTATTGCAGGTGAAAGATGAGAACGACAACGATCCATACTTCAGTAAACCTCTCTATGAAATGACAATGCCTGAGAACAACAGACCGGGTCAAATCCTACTTCGTGTTGATGCTAAAGACGACGATATTGGTGAGAACGCCAGACTGACCTACAATCTAATCGATGCAGAACCTTACCTCACCATAGATGACCGTGGTAATATTGTCGGAATGAAGGCTTTGGACTATGAAAAGAAAACTATTTTCAAATTCAAGGTCATGGCTAGTGACAATGGAAACCCACAGAAAGCTCAGACAGCTGACGTCATCATTACACTCACAGATGTGAATGACGTAGCACCGTTGTTTAAAGTACCTCACTACAATTTTGCAATTTCTGAGAATATGCCACCGAATACCAGCTTAAGTCATGTTTCTGCGACTGATAAAGACACTGGCCAAAACGGGAAGGTTACTTATTTCCTTCTGCCTAAAATGAGTCCTTTCCGAATATTGCCAAATGGTCTCATCGTCACAAAGCAGTCTCTAGACAGGGAAAATAAGGCAATTTACAATCTAATAGTCCATGCTGTAGATAAAGGTGTCCCAGCTCTTACTGGTACTGCTAAGGTCAAGGTCAAAGTAAAGGACCAGAATGACCACCGTCCTCGTATCATCTACCCAAAGAATGGCAACAATTCTGTTGCTGTGTCCTTCGACACAAAACCTGGATCTGTCGTTCTCAAGATACTAGCTGATGATGAAGACGAAGGTCGCAATAAAAATCTGGTGTATCACCTTGGCTCAAACTCTGCTAGAGCCATGTTTGAGCTGCGCACAGATACTGGGGATCTTATTCTAACACGGAGTCTTACAGCTAAAGATGCAGGTCGTCATCGACTGACCATAGTTGTGACAGACCAGGGTGCTTCTTCTCATCTCGCTTCTAACTCATCTTTTGACGTTGTAATTTTCGCTCCCAATACGACGAATCTTCCTGATCATGACAAGGAACAGGAACATGTGCTTGTCGTTATCATTTTAGGAGTGGTCACTGGTGTAGTGACTGTCGCAGTTATTATCACCATTGTTGTTATCCGCCGAGCAGATTCACAAAGACGGAAATACATACAAAATAGGCATGCCAAGATGGCACCGGAAGTAGAAAAACTTGAAGCTGAAAAGATTGGTGTGGGATACGTAATCAGTAACAATGTACCAGACGGCAAAAAGACCAAAGGGAGTATGGACGGTAATGACGACACATCACGGGATTTGACACAAGATGAGGGATTTGGAGATAAATCGGTAAGTTCAAACATTTTGTCTTGTATTTGAATGTGTTCATTCTAGTTCAAGGACTCTGACATATTTGATTCATCAAACAGGCAGTTCTATTTTTTTTATAAATGTGCTTTTTTAATTTTATAATGGTAAAAGGGACACCGGCTGGACCCCCCCAAGACTAAAAAGGTCTAGTGTTAAACAAAATGTTAAGAAGAAGACGACAATTATAAAAGTTATATATGTCAGAGTTATTCCGCCTCCTTTGTACAACACAATATCTCAATTTAAACAAATCAATGTCAGAAATGTCTAAGATACTTTGACCTACATACATGTGTTGTTTAATGAATTGAAAAACAAAAAGGTTACAGACAACTCAGTAAGATACTCTCAGTAAGCATCCATATTGACAAGATCACTACGGTAAAACCGGTAATACCAAAAATAACAACTCATATCTACAATCATCAGATATCCCAACTTGTACCTGTGTAGTTAAAGCTCGTGTTAGTATACAGTGTTAAGCTTGTGACTTGAAGAATATCCCAAGTTAGAAACATCTTTGGCATTCCTGGGAGATCTAAGTTAATCGTGTGTTTGTGATAACATTGGTTAACGGACAACATAACAGACTGTTGTGGTCATCAGTTGACCAGTTGTAGGGTAGGTAAATCTTTGAGGTTTGGCAGGTGATGGGGTATTCCCGAGTATCTCTGTCTTATCTGTGTATACATCAAACATAATTTATAAACCACTTAAGCCCCAGTGTTATTATTCTGTAAGCCATTAACCTCTCATCCTGCTTGTGTATATTTCACGCATTGTGATTTCAACCACATCGTATAAATAAATCTTTTAGATATATCTCTTATTTATCCCTCCTCCTACCTTCTCTTTGATGTTCTATCACTACATTTCAGATCCAATGCATCTTTAGTATAAGTCCTTCATTCTTCCCTTGAATAAAATTATTTTTGGTTTTTCATTGTTGAAAACAAAAAATGTAAGGTTATTGTTTACGTGCGACGTTGTTGCTTAGTCATTTTAAATGTGGACACACATACTGTGATACAAAGTTTAGTAAAACTCATACATCACACCCAGGCGCATTCTTCTGACATCGAGCCTCCAAGTCTTATCCCGAATCTCGTAATCTCAGACGTCTAGTAGATTCCAAAATATCTTCGTTATTGGGATGCGAACAACTGACCTTTCACACTGAAGGTGTCAATACTTTTTGCTGTGCCACCGAGTTTGTCCATTATCTTTAGGACACTATCGGACATGGTTTAAATTTTTATTTTCTTCTCTTTTTCCTTTTTCTTCTATTCATTTGAAATATGTAAGACTGAGCCCAGGAAACAAGATACCCAATAGAGCTTGTTGATGATTTGTCAATATAATAATAATGATAATCGCTCAAAGACGCCTTAGCCTTAGCGTTCATGTATGTGAACATCAACTCACCCATCACTCATCAATATGGCGAGGCATTACACCATTGCACCTGATGCAAGAACAGCTGCCTCGCGTTTGTCATGAGTATTATGATCGATAACATGTTAGGCCTGTGATAGGTGCACCGAGATCTGCTCTCATTCAAAACTCCGCCTTCTTTGTTAGATTCGAGGGAAGTTATTTTTTCTTTGAAAACGAAATCGAACATAAATATTACCTCATGCTAATATTGTTCTAATTTGCATCTTTATTTTTCACATGGTTAATCTTTTCTTTTAAAGTATATGTTAAATTCGACTATCCAAAATAGTGAAACATATCATCGTATTATAAGGAAAAGACATTGTTTTTTAACGATATAATTTCCCTTGCTTTTCAAGAACGAAAATGTTCAGTTTTTTTTATATTTTACTTTTTTAAATTTTTAGATGATAAATAGTTGGCAATGAATCATTTCAATTACTATTTAGAAATAGGACTTAGTGTTTTCTTTACTTTAACACCGTCAACATCACAGTCCAGCAAATAGTTGTCCAAGAGATGTTGTGAATTAACCACTACTTGGTCGTGGGAAAACATAAAGTCCAGTAATAACACTAGAGATGAACTCTGTAACCATTTAATGTTTATAAATATACTCCAGTATTTATTTGTACCAACTATGGCAGTTTGAGTAATTCCAGATAATTGAATATCTTCTGTACCTATTGCCAGATGTCCTTCGTTCAAGAGATCCTCTCCCCTCTTAGCACCAGATTGTAGTCATACGATACTTATAACCACTTTCACACCTGGTTCTCATTCTCTCATCATTCTCTCATATCTACAGGGGAAATGTCTTGTTTTTCTTACGTCTTAGGCAACTGGAAACAAAAATAGAGCGGAGCAAACTAGAGCCAAATAATCACAGCATAGAATTGATACTGTACTCTACAAGTATCTAAAAGGGTCTAGCTAGTGTCTCGCCAAGTCACGCTTTGTCAAAAGATATGTTATTCGGTTATGGGAGTGAACATAGCATAGGTTTGGTTCCCTTTATCTTTAAATATCAGAAATAGTTGTTTCATACATATCAACAATGCCGCTTTTCTAAGGAAATTATAAACATCGTGTTCTCTGATAGACTATATCTGTTCATTCCTCTTTCTTTTATATCAATATTGTTTTCAATATCTCTGGTCATAAAATGTAATTTCCCGTGGTATTATATTCCGTTTTTGTCACGGAAACGGAGAGAGAGTGTCACAACACTTACTTCTCAACAGCCTTAACTCAAGATTAAGAGTAAATATATAAAGGTGCTTTCACTGAACCTCAGATCTGTACTGGTATACATATACCACATTATTAATTATTGTACCAAACAAAGACTCACAACCTAATGTGTATGATAACTCGTGTTTAATTTCCCTATTCCTCATGTCGTTTGTCATTTGTATTTGATTTATATCGTTGAAATGTGTTTTTTATTCATCTCTATATGCACCAACGATTGACCTAGTAAAACAGCTTCTGGCGCCTTTTCTCCTAAAAATGTCAAAGAATCTAAATCGATGAGAACGTTAGGATTGAGTGACAGCCAGGCAAAATCTAAAAGCTCAGAGGAAATTTAAAATCACATCGAGACAGGGAAATTACTGTCAGAGAAACGGCTTCCAATTTGCTAGGGTTTCATCAGGTCATCGAACATGACGGGATGGGGACAACTTTTTGACCAAATTGAGTCACTCCTAAGTTGATAAAAAAAACTTCTAATGGCGTTATATATCCAAAGTTTCAAGTACTGGAAATGTAGACATGACTACAGTTGGGTATAAGGAAAGATACTTCATCTAGATGTTATTTAAAATCTTAGTAGTTATAGTAATATCCAGTAGTACATTATTTTTCAGCAATTTTATTCATTTAGTAAGAAGGATATTGCTGTCTATTAAATATTGATATTGAAGAAAATGTGAATTCACTTTTCTATTTTTCATGGTATTTTATTTGGAAGAGGTTTATGTTATTTTATTGTATCTATTATTAAGATTGCATTATGCATAAATGAAAGTACATTTTTATTTACTTTGATCAATGGTGTAATAGTGATATTCAATTATATTTGAATTTAGAGTAAAATAGGGGAAAACGTGAAATAAAGGAGTGGTTATTGGGATATTGGTGTAAAGGGAGGATGGATATGTCTGGTGTTTGTGCGTATTTATATATTAGAGAATCTCGGAGGACATGAAGATATTGAGTTACGTAACACGATTTTTAAGAATATTTAAGATATTAAAGAATAAATTATTTTGAAAATAAACCGGAAAGAAAACATTTAATCAGCGGCAAAGTGAATTACTGCCCTTGACAGAGACAATGCGGCTGTCTGAAAAAATCAAATCCAATGAATGCAACGGAAATAAAGGCGACGGTTAAGCACATAAAAAAGATCTGGCTTCGGGCCAAAGGAATCAGAGATAATTACGTAAAGAAGTCGTGGAATCTAGAATTGGCTTTGAAGGGGCGAAAAAGAGAGCAATGCCGAGATTTGAGATTGGATAAAGAGATATTATAACCTCTCATATAATCTCTCATATAATCATTGGATATTCCCAAAGGGATCCGGAAGTTCTCATGTCTAGGCCCCCAGATGGCAGTGGTGCACGCGCATATGATTACTGTCAGGTCAGGCAACTGTCATAACACACACGTGTCTCTTGTTATTGAATTCTGCAGAAGGGTGCATTCTTTTCTCTTGTATTGATTTTACAAATGGTTTTGAATCGATCACCCTTGTTTACTTTAAATTCAATAATTGATTCTGATATTTCTGTTTGAATTTAATTGGATGATTGTGTGCAGTGAAAGATAATATTGAAAGAGAGAAAGGGGCTAAAGTAAACATTGATTAATTTGTATTCAATGGTTGGTTAAGGGGGCTTTTATATAGCAGGTGATTTTTGAAGAGCAATAACATGTACTAGGTATATGATTCTCAGTTGTGAAATTAGCTATACAAAAATTCTATACTATACGTGGTTTATTGCTCACAAAATATGTTGTCTGTAGCCAGTCATTTATGGCAGGAATGAAATGACAAAGAGACAGATAAGTCTTTAATCCACCGTTTATTCAATACAACAAGGCAACAAATAATAAAACGACAGTTTTGGATGAAGAACCTTCCCCAAGACAAAAAAATATTATAAAATGTATCATATCATATAAAAAAGGGAGAAAGAGTGAATGATCGGAATGGTGATTGGGATATTGGTTGAAATTGAGGATGAAAATGTAGTCTGTGCGTATTTATATTTTAGATAATCGCGGAGAACATGAAGATATTAATTCACGTAACTGGATTTTTAAGATGATTTAAAAAAGAACAGAAGATAAAAGAAGATAGAGCAATGAATTACAAAGAAGAGTGCCAATCGTGTGGTAATCAGATCAGTGCCACCATCTTTGATTTCAAGTGTTGCCCAGTTGTCTATCCCGTGATGTGTGGTTAAAGCCCCCAGAGAATATCGTATAACTTATGACAATTTATTTTAGCGTTCCCGGGGTGTGATTTGTTTATGGTTCCAGGGTACAACTAGTACTTATTACGTGGATAGTTTGTTGTTTTATCCTGATGAAGTGAGGTATATTGGTCGGTCAATTAGGCGCTGGGTTTCTTCGGTAGGTAAATTATTCTACTATAAAAATGATTGGAACCTTCTTCAATTAACTTCTCAAAATGTCATATCAATAGACGGCTGCCAATAGATGCACGCGGATTGTTTCTTTGACTTTTGCTGCTAGAATAAGTTTTCTACGTTGACATCCACAACGAGCGTCTGTACAAACAATTGCTAATGACCCACACATTTCACAAGTCTGAGTTTCTCCAGTCGTTGACTGTACCATATATGTGTAAAAGGTCAATAAACAGAAACGTCAGGAACAAACACAAACCTGTTCTTCATTTTGATTTGAGGTTAAGGACACTTGACGTGCATGTCAAACATTAACATTTGTTTGACCAGGATTGTCGTTATTTTCATGATCTCATTCACTAATTATATTGTCACTGTATTACAATGTTCTTCTGGTGAACTCATTCCAAAACTTGATTCAATACAGATCGAATACGAAGAGACAAAAATAAACTTAAAAACCGAAACTAATAATTTAGCAATATGACTAGACTCTGTGCCATTTGCTCAGTTGTTGGATACGCCCATGTGTAATGGAACAGCTAAGGCGCTAATGTTTGTTTACCGCCCGACCTCATACAAGAGTTGTAAGCAATGATTTAAGATAAAATTGTGTTGTTTTTTCTAACAAATAAATAAATGATCATTGTATTTTGTTCCTCTACAGTTCAATACATCTCAAGGGTCAAGTGGCACAACAGACCACCATGACTGGTCAAAAGCACTTAGAATGCATCAAGATTTATTAAAACTGCACGGAGTCGGTCCAGGGGTAAGTGGTGAATCGCCTTTTTTGCTGAAATATATATCTTAGAATTGTAATTAATAAATATGTATAGCATATATAATCATCTGACGGAACAAGGGTTCTTGTATACAAATAAGGATATAGTCATACGTGTTAGACTCTGCTATCGGACACTGTAGATCTTATATTTCAAAGTACTAGTTCGGACATATTCATCTTTCTGCATGAAAAGAAAAGCGGGTCATAGGGATTTATACGCATTTCATTGTCGTTTTTTACTTCAAAAATTCCTTTTTATGATCTTTACCGAAGCTTTAAGATTGTGCCAGAGCTTTTCTTTTTTTGTTAATGTGATCAAAGACAGCTCACCATTTATCCCTTAATCTCTGATCATGTCTTACATATTTAAATTCTCTCATCATACATTTCAAATATTGGGAGAGACGGAGGAGTATTCCAACAATTTAGAAGATTTTTTAAACCAACAACCAGAACTTTAACACTTCGTCACGTCCTTTGGAATAAAATTCGCTCCCTTTGACAAAGAATGTTACTTCTGTTAAATTTCAATGTAGCTGATTTCAAATTGTGTGCTAAAGATTGGTTTATGGAGCGGATGTGCAAAAGTTAACGCTGAATGACGGAGAACGAGTGTTGTGAGTGGTTACAGAGATGTTACTTTACACACGAACAAAGGATGAAATGGACGTGTGTATGAACAGAGGCTAGCAGTTCATTTTGTAATCAAATAAAGTTCGATCCAAGGGTCGGGACGTGAGACGGACTCTTAAGATGTCAATTCTGCTTTTAAAGACAGCGAAGTGATGGGCCAACATCAGATTATCTCATTCCTATGATATGAAAAATATTTTAAAAAGTGTACATGTTTTTGTTTTTTGAGAAGCGTTGACACCTTTCTTTAAATTTGCTCAAAGTCAGATTGATTTACTCATTAATTACCCTAATGTATAATGGTGACTGATTTATCTGTTTTATTTCCTTTGCAGCTTTTGATGCATGGTGCTTTGGGTGATGATAATAGTGATGGCTCAGGGGAGAGTACGACCTGTGATAGTGGTCGTGGCGGAAGTGAGGAGGATAACGGAAGTCATGGAAGGGTGTCGCCCATCAATAAAGGTGATTTAGTAATCTTCTCACGCTCCTGTCTCATTTAGATGTCAAAGGGGTATTTTTTTTATTGAGCCTATGATTTCATGTTTTAGACATTGTGACTGTCTCTGTGTCCTTTTTCTTTCAATTTTTTGTATTTCGTTATTTTTTATCATGTTATATATTTGGTAATATCATTGAAATTAATTGAATGAAATAAAATAGTTTTTATCTAGATTGAATTATTCAATTTCAAGCTTAATTTAAATGAAAAGATTTCTCGTGCGCAATATTTGCGTTTTTTGTTTAGCTGTATTTTCTTTAATATGATAAAATATTAACATGTCCTTGTTTCTGTGCTTTCTCAGATCGTGTGATCATGAACAACCTTAATCACCCAACACGGTCAAGACGTCCACCAAATGACCCACGTTTTACCAACATCCCTAGACCTGGTCTAACATCTTTTATGGGAAGAAATCTCGGTCATTCCCTTGATGCTCAACTGCCATCAACCCCACCTCGTTCAGTAAGTGCACCACCAGTCAAGCACGTATCATTCCGTGATGAACACCGCAATGAGTGGCCGGAACTTCTTCCTCCACATCCACGAGGATTTGGAGTCCCCATGACCATCCAAGAAAAGTGGGGATCTGTCTCAAAAGTTGGTGTCGGTGGTGTTCCTCAGCGTCTAGGTGAACTGAGTTTAAACCTTGACCATAGTTTCGAAACTGCTGAGGACGGAAACAGCACAACTACTAGTGGCAGCTACACTGTTGACGACCTCTCACCTCGAGGGATCGGCCTGACCTATGACCCAGAACAAGCAATTGTCTGAAAAATATTCCCACAAACCTAAGTGTGCCAAAATCACAAAAGCGTATCCGCTTGCGTATACATCCATGATTTGCCTTCCAATGAAGGCAGCTACCATCCGGAGATCAGAGACATCCAGTACGTTCATGCGTCCAATGGACAGATGCCTGTCTTCGACAGATGCCATACAGAGGATTATCTTCTACAAATGCCATATAGACTCTGCCGGACGTAACTCGTACAAGAGGAACATGTTGTTTGGCAAATTACCTTGATATGACAACGTTTTAAACACAACACAATGTGATACTTCAGCTAGCTACTGGAATACCCGACAAGCTCACATTATGTTTTGTGAGATGTGGAATGATGTTTCAATCAGATAATACAATATTTAGTAACTCAATGTAGAAAGATGCCAAACTCTTTTAAATATCACAAGCGTAGAGCAGAACGCACAAAGTGTGCCAAAAGGTAATTGGTGATATCATCACCATAGAGCAGAACTGGTAACGGTAAAGAAAGACTTTAGCATACTTATTTGTTAAAACTCGATCTATAAATGCAGCTAATATTTATCAGCAGCTTGTTATATCTCTACTACTGAAGTATTTGTTAGTACAGAATGAGGTGCCTTTCGTAATTTACATTATTCTCACTACTATCATGTACACTGAACATCCCACTCAATTATCAGACACAATTATGTTTAAGACTTTGATATAGGTACAGTATAATTTGGATCCAAGATTTTTTTTCTTTCTTTCGACATCAAAAAACCTTGCGTATTCATCTTTGAAGCTGTACAGAATTCCTATGCTGTGAATATGTATGTAAACACCGTGTACAAATAAGTCTCATTGAAACTATGGTCACAGTGCCCTTACTAGTCATAACTGCAAGCTGAAGCTTCAATATATAACGCACATGGTTCATAAACTGTAGGTCCACAATGAATGATATCAGTTGATTATCTACGCAATTATTTGTATGATATTTTAGATCGTTGATCCGAAACAATAATCCACTCATGTTGATTTATTATGTATATAATGAAGGACACTCTAATTCCATTTGCCAAAACTATTCAGATGTTGATGTTTCAATCTCGACTAGTTATTACTTAAGTTTGTTGAGCTAATGCTATAAAAGAATGTAGAATAATATATTTGAGAAATTTGAGCTATTTCTGAAAAAAAGAACAACTATTTGAATAAGATAATGACAAGTTTAGATGTCTTTGCTCAATCTCAATCTTAGGTAATTCTTTCAGTTGTTGCTTCACAAATACATTCTTTAAGATATATACATGTGATATAGTACGTAACATAAAAATACCTAAACAATTCAGGACGGTCTATGGAATATTTACCCAAATAGAGACACTGTGGGTATAACTTGGTCTCAAATAGATAAATTTGGTTATCTACTTAAAAGAGAATACGTAGTTGTATTTTGGACCAAATTGCATACTTTTTTTGGATCGTCTTTTTCATATTATCCCACAATTTTCACAACAATAGTTTGACCTTCCAACTTGTGTCGACACTCGGTATAAGGAAAGGCTAATGAACTTATATGTCATAAAATTTAGAACATCATTTCACAGTCTGACACACTTCATGCGTCACCATTAAGAAGACTTAGAATATTTATTCAAGTAATTGACAGTTTAATTAAGTTCAAAAATTAATTTCAATTGAGTTTTCTTTTGTTTGCATCACTGGTTTTTGTTTTGAAAAATTTCCTACAATGATTTCAACGATCTGCTATTTTATAGTGCTTGTCATTGTGCTATGCAACAATGTCAGTCTTATATTTGTGTCAAGCTATGACATGCATTTCTGGAATGTTCCCACGCCTTTACCGCAGCAATATTATTTACATTATAATTCCATGCAGCATTTTCAATGTTGACAAGAACGTTTGGTTTTGATTGAACTGTTGTTTATGGGAGTGTGTTCACACAACTGTTGTTTATGGGAGTGTGTTCACACAACACGTCTCGAGGATGTGTGTGTATAAAGTATTCAGTTATTTGTAATTAAGTCTGTATGATCTAGTATGTTTGTCGAGTTTGTTATTTTTTGCAGTAAGATTTTTCATTTTACACCCATTTGCTTATTGACCTGGCCTTCTTCTATAATTGTGTGTCGAATAAATATCAAGCTTATTTGATTTATTATTCGTATACAGTATTATTACTTTTGTGTTTGTTTATCATTTATTTCCGTTCTACTTTTCTATTTAGCCATCCCTTGCCATACTCCCACCACCACCTGTCTATATCTTTAGTTATAAAAATAACATTGAATAGATAGACAAGATGAACATTTAAACAAACTAAGTAAGTCACAGCAACTGTAACAATCGTTTAAGAGGAAGTGTACGAAAAGTGTTTAAACATGAGTGTGTAAAACAGATACTGACGAGTAATCAGTCCTCGTCCCTGATCTTGATCAAATTTCACTTTACGCAACCTGCCGTAGTTATAAGGTCACAAAACAAAATCACAGCAGTCTAATCGACCGGTGTAAGTATTTTATAAATGCCGTCTATTTTCAAATATGTACATTTCTTTTTCAAATCTATTTCTACTCTTTCATTCACATACTTGTTTGTGTATTGATATCGATTCGTGAAGAAGTATGAAGAAGTGTTGCCTTTATTGTCATATTTTGTAACAGTTGTGGTTTTATATGACACTTTAAATAGCATGTGAATAAAATATAGAATGTTCTTTGTTGATGCATTTTAAATTTGTCAATAATTCAGCAAACTCCATGACAAATTAATGAACCTTAAAAGATATGTGTTATATTTTCTCACAATATTCAAATCATTGTTTGAAAGAAGAACAAATCTAACGAAAATAGACAATCAGTGGTCTTCATGGTTGAGTGGTTGAGACAATCAGTGGTCTTCATGGTTGAGTGGTTGTTATTTTAGAGTGATTATGATGTCTAACATTTAGGGAATACAAATTATACAGAGATTATACAGAGACAAGTGTAACACGTGACAATGATACTAAGGACAGACAAACTTTCAAAATCTCTTGTATATAATATTTTAAATGTCATTTCATATTGTAGAATAATGTACACATGTCAATCAAAAACTTGTTTTAATTTAATTTACAATTCCAATGCTGATGCCTGGATTGAACATATCCGTGATGGATAGTGATAATGTGTGTTTGAACTTACTTGCCTGATTACTGAAAACAATGTTGATTTATTTCATGTTATTCTATTTATATGAGAAATGAGTGAAATGATATGCTATGAATGTTGGGTGTTTTGTTAATTCTAGCAGAGTGTGCTACCCAGAGATTATGTTTATGATGATGAGGGGGATAATCATGATGAATAAATAGATCGATTTGAAATTCATTGGTTCCTATTTTGTTTTCATTTCCATCTGACGACTTTTTGTGTGTTCAAATGAAGGTGGGCATGTTATACAAACATTGATATCAGCTTATCTTTTATCTTTTTGTTTTATTTTTTGTTTCATGGTTTATTGGGTCAGTATTAAATAAAGACTGACGTATTCATCAAATGCTATTTCATCAAACATTTAATATATTTTGTCTTTTGTAGCCCCAGTGGTAATTGGGATACCGGCCCGAGAATCGTGATGTGTTGTTTTCAAACCATTACACGACCTGATGTATTCTTCATTAGAATATACATTAGTAATATACTATAGACGATGACAAAACTTATAAGAATTACAAAGATTAAGTCAAACAAGAAGCTTGCTTACATGCTTCTCACGAAATTGAGAACACACGTGCGTATCCCCAAAAAACGTTTTGTTTAAGATGATGTGAGCAAGTCAATGGGTCAGGAGAAGCGCTATATGAATTTTGTTTTTAAAACTGTATGGTTCTAAAAACGAAATATAAATCTACTACACTAATTCAAATAACCACATTACAAAACAAGAATTGACGACGTTTGTAATGAAACAATTTTACTGATGGAAAAAAGAAAGAAAGGAGGCAGTACAATGTCTGTTGTTAACAATAACACGATAGACTAAACATCTGGATGTGGGGTTTGTCCTTATATCACTAACTGATACAATGGTAATAATAATATAAGCTAAATGTCACATGGATAAAATATTACAATATGATTCTGTAAAATGTATAAATAAATAGACGAAATGTTAAACCACGTGTGTGGTTATATATAATATATCTAAAGGTCATGTAGAGGTTAGATGGATAACTTGATACATCATATTTACATGTGGCAATACGAAAGTCTTTTTTACGTTATAATAACAAAGAGCTCTCTTATAAAGTAGATATGCTTCCAATAATCGCACGTAAAATATGCACGACAAAATGTGTAACAAAAAAGGTAACAAATACAAATCGTGCATTGTGCTTTGGATTATTACTTGACAAAATTCACCATGAAACGTTTCTATTTTTTTAAATACAACATTTAATTGTTAGAGTGGATAAACCCGAGCATGTTTGTGTCGAGCTTTAAACTACATGTGCCAAATATTGTTGCCATAGACTTCTTTGGGGCGAGTTGAATGACTTTATATTCAATATGTTTGATTGTAAAACATGCGTTCTGATCGTCACTTGTTCAGTTCACTATAAACAACTGGAGACCCTTTTGAGAAGTACGAAATGTTTTTAACGAATTATACACGTTTTTCGGGGAAAAGACGTTGCATGGTTTGCACAAGCACCATGTATGTCAACTGATCTCATTTGATATCAAGTGTCTGTGTTTTAACAACTAAGGCATCCACTATGATGAGATACTTGGTACAATGGCACAGTTACATCAAGAACTTTATAACTACAGGTGTTCTTCTGAGAAAAAAAAACATTTTTTATACTTTTCTCCTTACCTGCTTTGAATTTATTGCTTGTGGTCTTATATCAATTACATTTAACAAGTTCCATAATTTTGTCTAAATATATTTAAACAAATAAGTTGTTTGTTATGCATAAGTCAAATATAAATGCAAAGTCCGAGTGGATCTATTTTGTGTGTAGCAGAGTCCAGTTTTCAACACAATGAAGATATTTCCAAACATCATCTTTAATGATTATAACTGTTGGATTTTTTAAAACTAAATTTTATCAATGAGCAATTACCACATTTTCGTTTAAATGTATATATTTAAAGATAAAATCATGGAACCCCTGAATATAAATATATAAATGCAATATCTTTTATCAAAGTAAAATTATTTCGAAAGTTGTATATTGTTGATCATTGCTGAAACTAATATTTGAAGTAATTTAAAGCCAAGTTTATAACTTTAAACATTTCTTTTTATTATGTAGCATATGGAGCCAACAACTTTATTTTGTATCACGAATATTCATGGATTTTTTACTGTTTCAGTCATCATCAGAATCTGTTATATAAATGAAAAAACATAATTATTAATTATCTATTTTATTATATTTTTATTTCCACTCACTTATTTATTTAGATTCTTTAGAATGGTCTTCCGTCCATTGGTTGTTAACCCGTTAACGTTGAGAGAGTCGGCTTGCCCGAAAGAATCTAAATAAAGAAGTGAGTGGAAAACAAAATATATAATTAAGGTTCTATCCTTGGCTATAAATTACTTCAAATATGAGTCAAAGTAAGGTTGAGTAAAATTAACTTT
>JAUUEB010016891.1:0-17009 GCA_032362205.1 Clione limacina
ATTTATATAGAAACCTCGATTTAAAGTAGATTTTGATATAAAGTAGATTTTGACTCATCACGGAAATCTACGTTATACCGAGGTTCGACTGTATGTACAACTTCAAAACAGTGTCAACAAATTATATTTTGTTAAAACAATGTTGGAAAATATGCATTAATAAACAGCTCTTTGTTACACATGTGTGCCAATTGATTGTTTCTGCAACTGGCTTAGTATGAAAACAAGTATGAGTGAATACAACTTAACATACTGATCCTGTATTAACCGAGGGCTTAATTTTAAGTTCGCTGTAGACAACAGCAAAAGTTTGGTGTAGACACAGCAATGAGCACAGGATATTTGAACTAAGAAACATTTGAAGAACAAATTAAATACAAAACTTACTTCTCTCTCCAGTCCTCAGCTTCAGCCAGCAACTGAAAAATGAAACAATTTGAATAGTGAACACAATTCAATGTTTTTTACAGTTGCCAAACAATAGTACAAGCTTGTTAGCATCAAGCTTATATTTATATGTCCATCTTTACTTTTAATGATTATTTCATTTAAGAGCACATATGTTTAAAAGCATTATAGGCAATACCGCAATACCCTTGAAACATTGATGAAGCATCGCATCTACTTATTGCTTTTTTCAATTCATATTACATGTTCCATACTTTTCAAAGATGTTTTGGGCTATACTTTTTCAACAAAATAAAACCTATGTTTTTGCCTTTAACTAAACAGCTTGGAATTGATGGCCCTTTTTTCTTTACGAAATTATATCAAAATGGGTTACAAAATTGTGTTCAAAAACATACAGTATCTTTTAGAAAAAAGTTACTTTTAAAAAATGAATGCGAAATCCAACTTGAAGTGGAGCCATTTTGCGAGTTGTGGTCTAAGTTTTCAGAATATGGTTAAAATGTTGATACATATTTATTCTTTCATGATCACAAACTTCATTTAAAAATGTCCTAAAATTTGGATTAAAATTGTGCATTTTTAAAAAGCTTATTTTACTAATAACATATGAACAACTTCTTTATCTAGCAGTATATAGATACAATTTTGGATCAAGTCAAGTGTATTTGATATAACACCGCCTATGCAAAAAATGACCCTTCAATTCCAAGCCTTTTAAGCAAAAAGTACATAAAACATAGCCTCCTTTATTTTAGTTGAAACAACTACACATGAAATGTACATAATTAATTCCATTCTTTTAATCTCATTGTCATTGTAAAATTCATTGATCCTGACAAGCCAGCATAACGACTCAATTGTACAAGAACATTGAACATCAGAATCTAGGATGTGCAGCACTTGATTAAACATGCATAGGCTGGTGCCTTCTGACTTTGGAAGCATACGGATGCAAGCCTTTTTTATCCTTCAGCTGAGACTACTAAACACCTCTGAGCTGTGAAGCAAGACTTTCAAAAGGGTGAGAAAATAAACAGAAAGATGGGATAACAATGCAGAGCATTAAAGTTCTCATCAAATGCACTTCACTGTCTGAAAACAATACACAAACTCACCTGAGATTTGCTAGTCTCTAAGTGACCTACTATATCCTCTAAGCCACCAACTTGAGATGTAAGGGACGTTACTGTTTCTTCTTGCTGTCTCAGATTTGAAGTCAACTGAAAAAGAAAGCAGAAGTAAACAAAAGGAAAAATTGTACATTAACATACGTTGATTGGTTTCAAATGTTTACTGAACTTTGTAATACAATAGCAAAATAAAAAGCTTAAACTCATTAAAGACATTATCCTCCCCTAAACCTGCAAAAATTTTGTGAGCACATTATAGAAAAAGTACAAAAACCAAAAACCAAAATCTTCTTTTATAATTGATATGATAGACAAAAAAAGGAAATAACACTTTTCAGGTCAAAAATTGTACAATGCTGATAATGAGTAGTTTTCATGCATCAAAGGTCCTGAATCGTGAAGAAGAGGACTGATAAAAAAAAAATATTCTAATTTTCAAAACAATTTCAAGTCTGACTTACCTGCTGGTTTTGTTGTTCCAATTGATGTTCTTTTTCCTGAAGCTTGTTGATCTGTTTCTGCATATCTTTTGTCTGTAAGGCATCAAAGTTTCAAGTCACTCAAGGAGAATTCAAATAGATAACAAAAAACTTGGGGGTATCAAAAGGTTTGTTTAGCCTTGTCTTGAGTCAACAATGATTTAGTCAAAGCCTTTTGAATTAAGTAAAGTAAAGTTTTGTCCCGTGCTTGTGTTCAAGCGTAGGGGAATCAGAAGTAAGAGTCCTGATTGTACTAGGGATAACGCATAATGTGGTAGGTTCTCATTGCTTTCCTTGTGTCTCTACTTTTGCTTTTCCTAAATAGGTTAGCTACTCTTCTCTTCGTGGAGCGAAGCCGCAGAGTGGATGGGCATGGGGGGCGTGTTTTTGGAACACAAAATATGGTCGAGCCAAGATATTGAACCCACAGTGTTCTTGGTGATAGCTCGTCGCCCTTACCAACTGAGCTTTAGGGTCCCTTTTAATTGAATTAACTAAGATTGCCAAAATGTCTTATGTCCTTCCAACAACTCATTTCAGTATTCTTTGCAACAACACTTGTTGATTGTAAGGCCCAAGACAGTTGCTTCTTACAATTTTAATTTACGATTTTATTGAAAGAATCCATGTGCAAGGATGTTTAATCTGCCTCTATATGCCTCTTAGTCTCAGCTTTTCAAGCAATGACTCTCTTAGGAGAAGCAATAAACATTATCAGTTTTTCTGAACAATTATTTTTGAAACAAAAACTGTATTCTTATAACCCTTTAAGAACACATAAAGAACCAGTCAAAATACAAAAAATAACAGTATCAAGCAAATATATTAAATATTAAGAAATTGAACAAAGCATTAAACAAATTATGTAATTTTTTCCATCTTTCACATGCTATATTCTACAGTCAAATAAAACAAAAATAAGAACAAAAAACTGTGTAATAAATAAGTTCAAGTGATTTGTTTAACATTTAAAAAGGCCTTACTTAACATATTCAATATTATGTTGTACTTCACATACCTTTTTGTTCTGCTGCTTTACTTCTCCTTGTGTTGATGTATTATTCTGATTCAGACCTGCCACTTCCTCTTCTAGGTCAGCATTTTGTTTCTTGAGAGCTTGATTATGAAACTGAGGACACACAATAGATATGAGTTCAATAACAACATGATAGTAATATCAAACATCTGCATAGTAGTCATACATTAAGGGCAATAATTCATATTGAACATTTCATTACAGACTTAGATTAATAGATGAATTTCAGTAATATCATGAGATTATATATCAAAGAATCTTTTCTTCTATCCTCTTCCTCCTTTACAACAAAGCTGATCAAGTCACTTGGTGCAAGTTGTTTTTTCCAGTATACCAGTTACTATATGCTTCTTTATGTAAGGGATAGTTCTGTGTGATATCCATCATAGCATTCTATTTATTAAGTTTTGACACCAAGAAGAAGGTAAACGTGCTGATTAAAAAACTTTTGTTGATACTTCTTTATAAGAAACGAAAAAATAACTAATATTCATATAACTTTTCAATGAGTATATCAATCATTTACGCAAAGAGTTAATATCTTCATCTTACAGTCTAGAAATGAAATTGTTCTTAGTTAAAAGTAAAATAAATACACTAATAATCATATAAAAATTGTCAACTGTTCTTAAAAAACAATTTATATAAGGGATTTAATATTGACATCAACATATGGTAGGTTATAGTTATATCACTTAAAGTGCTAATATGACATTCTGAAGCACTGCCAGATATAGGATTAGGTGAGACACAACTCATTCATCCTAACCAGCCTCATTATACTGACATCTGGCTAGTCAGTCTTAGAACAAATCTCTCAATACCAAGCAAAACAGCTGCTTACTAAATTTAAAAAATCTTAGGTATGACCTGGCGGAATTAAAACACCCAACCCTATACTTCCGAGGTGGACTCCTTCATCACTGTGGCACAAGGAAAACTAAACTGGTACTGCGAATGTAAAATAAAAACCTTTGATATATATCACAAATAAAATAATTTACTGTAATTGACATGTTGTATAAATCATGCTGTCCTCACCTGCACATTCTGCAACTCAGATTGCAGTTTACCAGCCTCTTTCTCATATCTTGTTATTTCCTTCTTCATGTTCACATTCTGTAATGGAAATTATACTTGTAAAAAAGGAGACATTTCTTTTAAAAGCGCAATAAGAACATACCCATAATAAAGGTCATGCACAGATATTCTATGATTTGTCTAATGTTTGTATACCATTGGTCAATGTGTTTGTTTGCTTCATTTGTTCTCTTTAGCATGGACAGAGTCAACTTCTTAGTTGACCAATTTTGTATTTGCAAACTGCTTAACACACAAGATTTGCTTAACACTTTGGCATTTCCCTTTGCAGAGAAGTCTACCGCTTTCAGTCTAGAAGATACTCTTAATTGAGATTAGTAGGAAGGACGTTTTAATCTTTCTTGCTCTGTTCTGTGGGTTAGGGAATTGTGGTAGTAGAAAAAATTGTTGCAATTGAAATTCGCTCAGCTTTAGTCAACCGCCTTCAGTCTAGAAGATACTCCTAATTGAAATTAGTAGGAAGGACGTTTTAATTTTTCTATTTTTGCCTGAATGGCGCCTCTGTTGGCTACTCTTCCTTTAATTTCATTCCATGCAACTTGCACATGGGACCTACGTTTTATCATCTGTCTTCAATAAGATTAGATGCTAGACACTGCCAACCAAGAAGGATAGGGGGTTTATGTATGCACTGATAATAAAGTATTTTTGCATGAGCGGGTCGCACCCTCACCAGTATGGTGACTTTCAACCAATATTCAGATATGAAGTTTGTTCCCATTGCTGGGATCAAACCACTGACTTTCAGACCACTCTATCTCCAGTGAAACACACAAATATTAGACCATCGCCCCTTTCTTTATGTTAGAGAAATGAGTTGCATATCTTGATCATCAGACATTTGAATTTTTCTTGCCGTTCAAATATTTTTCCAGAATATTTGAGTCATAAAAACACATAATAATGTCTATTTATTCTATTCTAAGATATCAAATTTTACACTATTCTACAGCCATGCGCCAGCTTATGAAATTGCACACTTTTATCATTTGTCAATTTGATTTGTAGCTAAATTTACATATTTTACTTCATGCATTCATCAAACTTGGCGATATATGTATCAGACAGCTAGAGCATAAGTCTTAATGTTTTTTATTTACAAAAATCAAGAAGCACATGGGTAATTCCTTTGGCTCAAAGGTATGAGAAAGTACTCTTTTGCTGGTGTTCATTCCAATTTCCATACAGGGTGTAATTTTAAAAAATCATTGCTTATAATTGCTTGATTTTGCTTAATAATAGTGCAACTTTAAATAGCATTAAACTCTAAAAAAAATATCTTAACAATAAAAAAAATCTTATATTCCTGACATTTTCCAACATCTTGTTTTCTCAACGTCTTTTGTATGAACTGTATATATACATTATGCAGTTATGTTTGTGTGGGTGTTTGTATGAATCTGTGTGCGGTTGCCTACTTGTTGATGTGTATGTGTACAAATTATTTCGTTTTTTTTTTCTATTGTTCTTTGGCCCTGTTGCCATTACTGCATTTGTATTCGTTAATGAATTGGCTTATTGCCTAATAATAAACGAATCTGAAAAAAATTTAAACAAAACTGTTCACCATAGAATAATTCCTATACTTACGTCATTATCATTTCCTTGAATCTTATCCTCTATGTTTTCTTTCTCTTTGATGGCAAGTTGTAATTTTGCCTCCATTTCTTGAATGACATCTGAGGGAAAAAGTTACAAATGTGATGACAAGAAATATAATGTGAGCTGTTTGAAGCTGTTTCAGACATAAACTTAAAATATTATTTTTTTAAATATGGAAACATATTGTCCATGCGTATGTGTGTTGGTTAGTCCTTGTGTAAAATTAGCCTTACAACACAATGTTATGAAATAGAAAGCGTAAGTTTTTTTGTAATTGTCTTTCTTGCTGTAGAGGATGTTCTGTGGGTTAGGGGATGGTGGAAGTAGAAAAAGATTGTTGCAATTGAAATTCACTCAGCTTTAGTCATAACTTAATTTGAGCTTTGGAAAAACTATAACAGATGTGTTTTATTCACTTGCTCTTCCTAACTGTGAGTACAGCTAGATAGACTCTAAGACTCGTATGTCATGTCTTGCTATTAAAATGTTTGTCCTGTATGATGCTGATGAATGTCTGTTAGTGGCATAAGATTCAGATATTCAATGGAGTTATTATACTTAATCCAAAATGTCTCATTTGCTGGGTTTTTTTGGGTGTCTAAATTACCTATTTTACTGACTGATATTATATACATTCAGCATAAAATAATAAAAAAAAATAACTTACCCAATGTGGCCCTGAGGTTCTTCTTACCATCCTGTGGAAAAAAGATAAGAAGTTGAAAGGGGATACAAATTTCTTTCCTTTGCCTGTGCAATACTGCATGTGACAAGAAGAAAACAACTATTTGCAATAATCACAAAAAAGACAATCACTTTTTATATAGACTGCCTGTCAGTCACAAAAATAAGTACCTTACAAACACAGTTTCCTGCATCGCAAAGAAAAGAGGCTTCGCTTCATACACATATTAAGAAAAAGAAAGTTAGAATTTTTAGATGTAGTAAAATACTATTCAACAATCTTAAAACAAATCTTAAAAACATATAGTCCTAATAATTCATTAATGTTAATAAAGAAAATTCAAACCCAAGCAAAATATGTTTCTGTACTTACTGATGAACAAAAAGAGGTAAAAGTGACAGCTCCAAACACTAAGCCAGACATCAAAGCTACCAACACAGCCATGTTTGGAGACAGGCCTAAAGGCTCTTGTTCTAGCAAAGACTGGACAGAAGGAGGTAGCTGCAGAAGAGGCATCATCATGGTATTTTGTCAAACAAATATTTTGAAATACTGATGCAAAAAAACTATTATTCTAAAAATACTCTGCACCAGTTTCCAATGACACAAAGTAAGCACTTGATATATTCCATCATTAATTTAGAGTCTAATTAATTCAAATCCATAAGTGAGAGTAACAGATGCAATTCATTGATTTCAATGTGCTTAATGTGACACAGTTGCCAGTTTTAATGTATCATTACTCCATTCAGGACAACTTATTTAATACATTAATACTTTGGAGAACATGGGCCAAATTAATTATGGGCTACATTTACACTTTGTACACTAAGTATCAATAGTTATTTCTAATTGAATATTTTTAAAACAATTGTTAGGTTGCCAGCCTTTACAATGAAATCCAAAATGACGGTTCAGTTTCAACATAGTAAACAACATCACTGATGATAAAAATGTATATAGTGATAAATTTCATACAGTTTACAATTATATATAATGAGATAACAATTTAATTACAAGCAAATCACAATTCATACAGATAGATATAAGATATCTATAATATCTATTCATTATAATGAGTAACAATTAAGGCTGGGGTTTTAGCCAGATTTAAAAAATCTGGCTAACCTTCGGGATTTTCAAACAAAAACTGGTGAACCAGTTACTTAAGCCAGTTTCAATGTTGATGGCCAGCTGTGCTCTCTGAGCCACTCTCAGTAACGGATCGTGATCCAGACAAACAGAGTAATTTCTCTATTTATAGCCTTAATCGCGAGTTAATGCTGATGAAAGCAGTATGTGGTAGACGCTGACTAGTCTGTCTAGACTTGTCTTAGCGCTTTCACTTGACACCCAGGTTCGCGGTTGTCACTTTCACTTGCTGAAATTCAAGTGTATTATAACGCAGTATTCAAGAGGGAGAATAAAAGTACTAAATGTTGAACTAAAGTTTGAAATTGCGGCTCATAGATAAATCTGAATCACATTTTTGGTATGGCTCAAGATAAAAGTAAAGTAACCCATTACTGAGCTGAGGAGTTGTAGTCCCGACTTTTTAGACAACAGTAGTTTGTCATTGCTTTCCTCACCGACTTTACTTCATTTGACCTAAAGAGGTTAGCTACTCTTTTGTCAACTGGCGGCAAGAGTTAACAGGGGATGTTTTTGAAACACATAATATGGTCGATGCTAGAGATTGAACCTGTAGTGTTCTAGGTGATAAAACATTGCTCAAACCAACTGAAGTATCTACAAAAGATAACAGGTTAAATACCATCCATTCTGCCCGGCTAATAATTTAAAACCACTTGGTGGTTAGTGCTCCAGTGTTGCAAATTTTCGCTTGTTGTGACTTTCATGGCTAACCAGTTTATTGATCTAATAAACTGATTTAACACGTCTAGAGTTTTAGCCAGTTATATCCCAGAACTAGTAACAATGTATTGAATAAAACAAAGGAAGTGAAACAAGATATAAACACAAAGGGCTTCCCCCATCAAGGGATATGATCACAAAATCTTAATCCATGAAAGACACCAGGAGGGAAGTGGAAATGTGTAGTTGTTTAAAAAGTATTTCTGTTTTTTTTTTTAATCAGTTTATCAGCTGCTTGGCTCAGATTAATGAATGTCAATTCTAAATGCCAGAAAAGGTCTCTACAGCTGGTCTGCATCAAGTTGTGTGCTTAGCAAAAGGGTAAATGTCAAACAGCCCCTTGCAACCACTAGCAGTAAAACATGATGGCCACTTTTTTTTCAAATTAAAAGTAGCCGTTAGGCAGTGGGTAACAATGCAAAACCCATGAAAACTATGTATATAACATTCGTTCAACAACCCTGAAATTTATTAAAAAAAAGTTTATAATATTGACTGTTTTCATTATAGTAATAATAATAATAAATTCATCTTTATAGAGCGCCTATCCAATTAAGCTCTAGGGCTTTACAATTAAAGACACATAATCACAATATAAAATCAAAACGTTCACAGGAAGACAGTCCATCCACGGCAATACCAAAATGTATCGTCATCATCAAAAATGACAAGGAATCTTTTCTTACATGTGTGCACTAATTCATAACTAAAAACAACATAGTGTCAAAATATATAGAAAATATTATCAAAAAGGGTGCATATATATATATTTGTTATATAGTTGAAAACATTGATATTTACAGATTTAGAGGGTTGTTAATATTTTACGGAGACGGGTCACTCAGAAAACAAGAAGAACATTAATAGTACTTAGGGTTTGTAATAATTTCTGAAATATGTCTTTTAAGTTTACATTTTAAAGTGAAAATTTATGTAGAATGTCTACTATCATCAGTTAATGAATTCCAAACAAGTGGGACATTTACAGTAAAAGATATCATTATTAAAAATCATTCAAGGACAATGTGACTTACAATGTCTATCAGCTGTTTGATGAGAGAATCCAAATTTGACATAACAATTTTGGCAAACCCTGGAGCATTCTTGGCAATTTCTGCATCTTCACCTGCCATCAGTTCCTCATCATTGATCTTTCGAGAATACACCACCTCAGTGTCGTAGTCAAGGCTGTCTTGACCATCAGGAGCCTGTCGAGTCTCTGTGGTGACAGGAGGAATTGGGACATCAATGGAGTCCTGTACTGACGACTGTGTAGATACATCCTTCTGATGAGTTCACAACATTTATAAAGTTATTTCAAAGACTTTTTAGACTTTTAAAAAACACTACATAATCCATGATTATGTCTTTAATCAAACTATTATAAATATTGAGGTTAAGAAATGAAAGCCACATTTGTTAAGATGCAATTTCTACACTACCATGTCAAGTATATATTTCAAATACTGATATGATTTCTTCAGTTTTTGCCTCTTAACTGTGATAAAAAAGAAAATTAACTTTATACACAAATAATATATTATATATAGCTAACAAGAAAGACATTTTTTGAGAAACATGAAAGATAGATAGATGGATAGAAAGTGAATGTGAATGTGACCAACCTCATTCTTGGTTTTGTCCGTTTCACTGTTGTGATCTTTGTTGTAGACTCCAGAAAGAAGATCATCCATAGGTTGTGTGGCTGGTGCTACTGGTATAGATGGAGTAGGTTCAATTATTGGAGCCTTATCATTTAGTGCATTCAAACCTGGATCCTGCTGGGCTTGTTGCTGATGTTGCTGAGGATTTTTATTCAAGGAAAGTACTTTACGACTACTGAATTCAATGCTTTTGTAGACATCATTTTGAGCATTCCCATCCAGTGGTGGGACAGTGTTATCTGGAAGAACATCTCCTGAATTCGTTGTATTGATATCCTGTCCAGATTCATGTGCAGGCACGCCTAGGCCAAATGTGGGCATCTTTCTTTTCTCAGGCTCAGTAAGATGAGAACTTGACTCTAATGATTCTGACACCTGAGTAGGTTGCACAGATTGGGTTGTTGGTTGTTGTGATTGACTTTCTACTGCTTGGGACTGGGAGATTGTTTTCAAGGATTCTGTTGGGAACACTGCTGACACCATATTTCCAGCCATGTCCATGATAAGGGTTGTACCGCCTTCTACAATTGTATCAAAATTGTCCGACAATGGTTCTTTTTTGTCCTCCCCAGTATTAGCAGCCTCAGACAACTCTGTTTTACTTGTAACAATTTCTGACATTGGTTGCACATCCTTACTGGCCTCACTGTTTGCATTGAGTGAGGATGGTGGCAGCTCTAGCTTCGGTGTTCCTTTAATTTCTATATCCTCTTTAACTTCTGCCCTACTTCCCGTGAGGAAACTGCTAAAGCCATCAATGACTGGTTTGGTCTCATCTCGCTGCCAATTGTCAAGGTCAGCCATAATATCGATTTTTCCTGCGAGATCCTCCTTCAGCAAATTACTAGCCTCTACTTTAATTTGATTATCCTGTTGAGATTCCATAGAATCTTTCTTTGTGTCTGCTTCAACAATCGGCCCATCCATTACAAATTTTGCTGCTTCATTATCTGGCTTTTCTGCATCCCTTTTAAGATGAGATACATCAGACTGTGTCTTCTGGTTGGTCACTGTCTCTTTATTTCTCTCACTATCATTAGGATCGATTTTCTTCTCTATAGTGTCAACTGGTATATCAGCTTTCTTTTGAACTTCCTCATTACTCTCACTCACTTTTACTGATTCCTCTTCATTCTTTTTAATCTGTTCTGGCTCAGGCACTTGAGGAGAACTTGGTGCAGATTCAGACACATCAGGGGTTGCAGGTTGAGGATCTTCTTTCTTTACACTTCTATCATCAACAGATTCGTTTTCCCTTTGTTTGCTTTCTTGATTCACTTCATCCTTTAATTCTGAGTTTGATGATGATTCTGACAAGTGAGTTTTTACACCATTATCTTGTTTTTCATCATTAGTTTTTGTTCCTTCTTCTTGTAACTCAACTTTCTCTTCTAATTTTATCAGAGATTCAGGTACCTCAGGTTTAAAGTCTTTTATATCTTCAATATTGCTCTTGTTCTCATCAGCAGTCACCACCCCATCAATCCCAGGATTTTCCTGCTTTTTATCCTCCTGTAATACTACGCTTGGCAGAGGTTTATATAGACTAGGCTCAAGATGTTTTTCCTGCTCTTCTTTTGTATTCAAATCTTTCTCTTCAGATGATGCTTGTCTGGGTACTTCAGGAATATTGGCCCCGTCAGTTCTTGGGGGTTCTACATGGCTTTTGTCTGATTCATCATGACTGCTTTTAGGCACATCTGCAACTGGTATTTTAGGCTCCATAACCTGTTCAGAATTGAAGTGAAGGGATTCCTCTTTACCTTTACCTTCTTCAGCTTGGGATCTTATGGGACTCTCCTCTGAAGGATACATTTTCGGATCATCAACTTTTCCTGCTGGCTTATCTGTCTTTTCTTCAGATTCTAACTCACTGTTCTGGTGCTTTTCATGTTCATCCTGTGTCTCATCTTCCTCATCATCCATGGGAAAGGTAACCACTCCTGTAGGCTGATCCTCCTCCTTTTGTTCTGACACCTGGTCAGCTTGCTCTTTTTTATTTGGTTCATTCCCTTCCGAGTCATTACTTTGACTTTCTTCAACATGTTCGCCCATTTCCTTCTTTAGCAAATTATCTGACTCAATCGGTACTGTTGATGAGGAGCCATCGTTAGTCACCAATTTTGATTTGTCTGACTCTTCTGACTTTATTCCTTGCTTTTCTGTCTCAGGAACTTTGGCTTCCTCAGTACTCTCTTTCTTCTCTTCTAAAACTGATCCTTCTTCAGGCGCCTTCATAGCAGAGTTATCTTGAGAGGCTGATGCATCTTGCCCATTGAGACTTTCATCTTTGACCACAGGCTTTTCTAGTTTTTCACCTGTAGAACTTCCAATATTCTCCTGAACCTCCTCTTTTTGAACTTGAGCTTGTTCCTGACTCAACTCTTCCTTATCAGGCATTGATGCTGTTGTTTTCTTTGTTTCAGGTTGCTGAGTGGCATCTGGAGAAAGAAATAGATATTTGTGTAAGAACATTATCATTATCATACTAGACAAATCTAGTAATCTAGCAAATAGAATAAACAGTAAGTGGTGATGGTTTGGTTTTGTTCCACTTGCAAGCTCCTTGCAGTACACATTGGTAACATGAAATATGCAACCTAGTTTCTGCAAAGAGTAGGAACAATGTCAAAAAACTATAGCTGAGCATCTATACCCTCAGGTTGTGATAAAGTAACATAGTTAATACTTTTAATATAAATATTCTAGGACTGTGTGTTGGTCTGTATGTTAATCTGGTGTTGTGTCAATTTGAAAATTACAAGTGAACAATATTCTTTATGCCAGCCGCTGAGACTTTAAGTTGAATTTTTAAATTAGAGTTAACATTATTGAACTGCTCATGACTTGAATTAACAGAGATATGACACATTTAAGAATTTGGTTGCCATTGCTAAAAATGATCTCCTGCAATGTTGAGTGCACAATGTTGCTCTTTCAGGGTGATCCTTACTGTACCTTACAACCTCAAGTGAAACAGAAAATATTCTTAGAGTGAAAATTCAACGTACATTCTTACGATTATACTGAGTTTGTGTCATTCATTAGTATCAATCAAATAGTAGTAAGATTGTCTTTCAGACATTATAACAGACAAGGATATATGGCACCACGTTTTTTCTCGGTAGTGGCCAATTGTTATGTAAACCCAACGTTAGCTAAAAATCACCTTTGATGTCAGTCTCATCAAGTGCTTGAGGAGTTTCTTCCTTTTTCTCATCTCTGGACAAACTCTTCTTTAGGAACTTGTTTAAGTCTGGATAAGTTGAGAAGAAATACAAAATATGAGCTCATAATGCTGGATGAATTGAAAACATGAATTTAATCTGGCAGATCAACATTGTATTTAAATTCAATGAATTAGAGATAAGGATATTCAATACTTGTTGTTTACATATTGACGCCTACCTTCACCTTAACAAAAATCACTATCGGATTTCAGAAGGTACTCTCAAATTAAGAGTACTAGTATTATTGTTAGTAGACTTTTTGTACTTTGAAATGCTGCTATTTTTCAACTAGTTTTTATTCTCTTTCTAACTACCAAGGCAAGGTATTTCCAACATGCCCCACTTACATGTGACTAGACCTATATGTTTTTATCCTGCATCTCTGTTTGAACCATGCGCTTAATTCTGCCAACCTCTGATAATCAGGGGATCTAAACACCCTAGACCTCTTGGCGGACTAGATAAAGAACAGTCTGAATGTCATAACAACTTGACTATCGCAGCCCTATTGAACTTTTGATGAACGTAAAAAGGTTATGGAAATATAAAACGTGCATAAGACTCGACTAATAATGTTCCTAAAAATAACTTTAAATTCCTTTTTTTTAAATGATGGTTAGAGATGATCTCAATTGTTTGATATATTATCATGTGTGGGAACCTGAATGAATATAAAGGTATCAAAGCAAAAAATCATAAAATAAAACAAAGCCAGGAAGCTAAATTCTCTATAATCATTTAAGACTTCAATAATATTAAATATTCAAGTGATCAAAAGAATCCTCCCCTTTGAATAACTTCATCAATGTTACTGTACAGAGTGTATTTTGGTGATTTTTGGTATGCAGGTAGCACTTTGGGACAATAAACTATATCTATAAAAAATATGTCTGTCAGAAGTTTGGTTTCGACATAACAGGGTCAATGACTTTGAAATAAAAAGCTAAAATAACAGACATTACTAAAACCTTAAGCAAATAGCCTTAAGGTCATAAAAAAAATTGGGTTAGAGATTAGAAATGACTGGTGTAAAGCAGGCCAGTATATTCTAGCTTTTACTACACCCCAAGGGGTGGGGCAAAGAAAAAAAATTTCAAAAACAGGGCACAGAAAAAATTGAAAATGTACGCGCTTTTGGCGATAATCGATATAATTCAAAGGGTTTTCTTTCCCTGATTTTCCCTTCCCTATTTATTCTTTGATTGTTTTGTCAAATAGTAATGTAGATTTTATTTTCATATACCTTTTCACCCTGTTTTCACATTTCTGTTCCCTGTTTTATTTAAACTCTCTGTTATCTGTCCCCGGCTTCTGCTTAGTTTTTTCCTGCCCTGTTTATTCTTTGGTTGTTTTGTCAAATAGTAATGTTAATTTTATATTCATATAACTTTCCCCCCTGTTTTCTCTTTTCTCTCCCTGTTTTCTCTTTTCTCTCCCTGTTTTCTTTCAACTCCCTGTTATCTGTCAGAAATGTTTTCTTTCCCTGTTTTTTTCTTTCCCTGTTTAATTATTTTTGTTTCATTTGTCAAATAGTAACGTAAACTTATATTCATATAGATTTTCCCTGTTTTATCTTTTCTGTTCCCTGTTTTATTCCAACTCCCTGTTATCTGTCCCCCGCCCTGTTTCTAAATGTTCTTGTTTTTTCGTTTTTTCTGTTACATATGAATCATTCCCAAAAATTGACGATTGAATCCTGACAACCCAAGAAAGAAAAAAACTTAAAAAATGTTTTATATACAGAGTCAATTTCCTGAATTGTGTGACAATACACTCGAAAAGATATTTAACAGATACATGTTTTCCCAGAAAACTCAATTCTTTAACAAAAGTCAGAATATCACGGATGTTATGGTTACAAAGTGTTTTATTCAATAAAAATAAGATAACAGTACACATTGTCTGCATCACTTTGATGACAAAAACATTAAGTAGAAAATTATCTAAAACAATTAGTATTTTGGGTGAGAAAAAGGTGTTACATCTTGTAATAGTTCCATCTGTTATCAATCAACACCTTAAAGTTATTATTTCCTTCCATAATCCACTTTAAAAATGTGACCCCAACTGGGGGGGGGGGATAAGGAGGAATAATATACAATTATTTGTTAGGTGCAGAATTCCAAATTTCCATATCAATCCTACAATATGATTGTGGAGGGAGACTGCTACTTTGTAGTGATATATCAAGGGAAACAACTTATAATAAAACAGGATATAACTAATTTTAAGAGTATTATCCCTTTAATATTTTATTTTTTAAACTGCTGGTTCTTTAAGTACTTTAACATAACAAATTGCTTTTTTTTACCAAAGTTCGTTTACACTTAAAGCAGGTTATTCAAATGTTTACATGCTGAGAGTAATCATACACTGATCAAAATGGTTGGACAAGGCCGTAAAAGGTCTGCAGGCCATAATCCCTTAACTAAGTCAAAACAAAAATTTCAATGTGAAGTGTGCAAAAAGGTTTTGAGACATGATCATCTCATTGAGCATTACCGTAACAAAGTGCAATTTGACTCACATGGTCAGCCCATAAACACATTTTCTAAACAATACTTTCAATTGACTAAAGATTAAAAAAAAACACAGCTTTCTTTTTTGAGAACAAATATTCAATGACTGAGATGCCAAAGATGACATTATGCACTGATATTATACAACAGTCAAACCCTTTTGTAAAATCAAAAAAACAAAAGACCAGTGCTTCGGCCACCAGTGGTGAAAATGAAGATTATGTTGATGCTTCTGTCACTCATAGTGCTTCTGTCACCATAGGCATACATCATGTTGAAAGTGACACTGAAAATGCAGCTATAAGTTCTAATCAAGTCAGGAATGAAGGACACAAAAACACTAATATTGTTGATGAAAACAAAGATAGTGGTGATAACATACTACCTTTTTCTGACAAAGTTGATGAAGTCAATGTTTCTCAGTGCACATTTGATATCAATGTTCCAAAGATGACAAAATGTACTGATGTACAACAGTCAAACCCTTTTGTAAAATCAAAAGAACAAAAGACCAGTGCTTCGGCCACTAGTGGTGAAAATGAAGATTATGTTGATTCTTCTGTCACTCATGGTGCTTCTATCACCATAGGCATACATCATGTTGAAAGTGACACTGAAAAAGCAGCTATAAGTTCTAATGAAGTCAGGAATGAAGGGCACAAAAACACTAATATTTGTGATGAAAACAAAGATAATGGTGATAACATACTACCTACTTCATACAAAGTTGATGAAGTCAATGTTTCTCAGTGCACATTTGATATCAATGTACTAAGTAGTGAAATTGTGAAGAGATTAGGAGTTGAAAAAAGATTTTCAAGTGAGGAGATTGCCGAAATGGCAGGTGCTATAGTATGAGGAGCAAATCTAACTGTGATGACGATGACGACTCTGAACAAAATACATTCAGAGAAAGTGATGATAGTGAATATCTTTTGTGCACATGTTGTGAAAGGTTCATATTTTCGGCAGATATGCCTCAAAATCTGAAAAAATACTGTAAATTTAATTTTGGGAAAATTCTTAAGCCAAACAGTTCTAACTCTAATACAAATAAAATACGCAAAAAAACTCTTCAGGCCCACAAAACAAACCCTCTTCACTTGTGGTGAAAAGGAAAACATAATGAAGTTGATGCTGCTAAAATGGAAGAGGAAATGAAAAATAAAAAAGCTTGCAGCAGGGTGACTGCCAGCTCTTGTAAATTTTGGTCCAGGGAGGGGAGATTTATATCAAATATCCAGGGGGGGGGGGGGGGGGGGTTAAAACAAAAAATT
>JAUUEB010017002.1:0-17004 GCA_032362205.1 Clione limacina
TAGCCCATCACAATCTATAGTATGTTTGCTATCCTATGTTTAAATTACAGCAAAATCCACCCAGAGACTTCGGAGATAATAGAAATACAAGAAAGTAAACAATCATACATACAACCATACATGCAACCATACAATTCAGTGTATATTGTTATAGATTCATGGTCGAACGCACACCGTTAAAGACGTCGAATCGCTTTAACCACTCTGACATTGTGAATAAGTACAGTGATTAGATCGGAATTTGTTCAAATTTGTTTCAAGTCCTGTCATAAATATGCTTGTTTTTAATTCTTATTGGTTGATTTTTTTAACTCATATTCTAAGGTTACCTTTAAAAGTTATTTTTAGAATGTGACTATTCACAACTATTCTTACTAATACGTGTGGAAATATATCTTATTAATTTCAGCCTGTCTGCTTGGTACTTATTAAGCTTAACTTTCCCTTGTCGTCTTTGATTAGGCTTAGTTTACAGCCGGTAATTGGGTTTAACCTGTTTTGCTTATATCCGCCATAATGAAAATAGGATTAGCATTCCTTTTCTTGATTGGATGATTGTTTGCCTTTCTCTGACATTTTTAACCGTCCAATACCACGAAAATGAAAAAAATGTTTCTTCTCAGGGTGATTCGTATACCAACAAGTATCTTATGTGGAGAGCCTCCTCTCTCCAGCTGCTTTCTTCATGGGGACTTTATTGTGGGCCTCGCCATTCCTTTAAGTTCCTTATCGTGAGACAATGGATACTAACTAAACAGGGTTAAATAAAAGATAGATACGAGCCTGGAATACCAACAAATAAACTAAAAATGATACACTGTGGACTTCTTAACCTCAGAAATGAACAAAGTGTTGCTAATTTATCTGTTGATGATTGATGTATTTCTGATTTCTATTGTTCTGCCTAAAGCTCGGAAAGTCTTGATTACGTCTACAAATTAAAAAGTGTTGCAGTCATTCTTTGTAAATCTTCCATTGCTAACACTCTGTTTGAGATGTGCAATTGTTTACTAGTAATTTTTCTTCATCGGTTCTTGGAGTTATCAATTAAATTCTCCCCTTTAAATGTCTGCTCATTTCGTGCCGACATTTTGCACCTTTGGTTATTTGATAGTTAAAGCCAAGAAGAAAATATAAAGGGAGTTTGTCAGAGCTTGGAAGAATACAAATGTAACATTATTTTTGCAAGGTCAACAAGCCATTGTATAATATATTGTAAAGAATGGAAAAATAAATTAAATAACTGAAATTTAAGGGCATTTGTAGATTTAGCATATTTCTCTTCCATCAACCACGTTACTCGCCAAGATAAAAATAACAAAAAGTAAATATTGACGATCATCTTATCTTTGGCCTCCAAAATTCAGAGCGGCTGTGATGAGTGTTTGTTAAATAAACTTCATCTCGATTATATGGTGAATTTCGTAATCAAACGAAAAAGCGATTACATCGGGTTTCTATTTAACCAGTACGATATTGGATTTTCAGTACATTCTTGAAACATATGCGCATCAAAGAAACATGTCGCAAATATTTCTCAACAACGAGTATTACATACTCGTGGAGAGTATGTGATCGGTTTGTCTGTCTGTCCGTCTGTGAACACGATAACTCAAAAATATACAACTGATTGCCGTACAATCTTGTGCGATTTTGTAAATCGATACTCACGATGAAGACCGCTATTTTATTTCAGCAATATCTGTCTGACAGAGTAAGCGAATTTAAAGTATTTTACTATATGGTCAATGCCACATGTCTGTCGAGTCGTTATGTTACCGAACTCTCTTCACTTTAAGTATAGCGGCGTAAAGCACGTTTCTGACGGAACGGGAATTAACAATACATGCGCTCCTGCCGTAGCTCCTGAGGATTATGTAGCTGAGACGTCGTGGTTGCGTTTTCCGTCCCTGCGTTTTTGTGTTAATTGGTTTATGCAAAATAAATATAAAATATGATCCATTTTATTGTATATTTTTTTCCTATCTATGATCGTTCGACATGGCGTTTTTTTTTAGGAGAATCTGATAATTCGTGTTGATATTTTTTAGATGGTGTTGAGTTTGTACTCTATCTGAATACTAATGTTTCTAGTTAAATAGAATGAATTGAGTTTGCGAACCAAGAACTTTCTCATATCTTTGGTTAACCTTTTCCTCTTCAATCTTGTTTATGCTTTTATATGAATCATGTATATCTGGATCCATTTCTCAGTATGTTCTATTCGAATGCGTTAATTCCTTCTTAATTTCTTAAATATCGTTTATTCCCATTTAAGTTCATTAGTCCAGTTCGCAGACCCAGCATCCTCATAAAGAAAAAAAAATGCTCATACATGATCATATTTACAGGATTGTAATCTTAGAATCAAAGATGTAAGTACCTTAATGCATTACTCTCTCAAGGGCTAATCAATTTAAAAAGGATGGTATTAATTCTTTCCTAGACTCAATAATAATAATAACCCCTCAAAATAATAGTTATAAAAAGCAAACTTAGTTTAGTGAGTTAAATTATATTTAAAACGTTATAAAAGAAAATGGTTATTTAGTCGACCTGCGTATGGTGTAAGGTGTGAATACAAAATAAACTGCGCATTCTCATTTGACATCTAAGGCCAAATATGTACTGGAGCAGTCACATATTGATCAGGGAACAGTTGGAGCTTAGGGTGCAGAACTATAGTAGGTCAATTTACTATATTTGTGCACTGAAAGATATGTTACAAAATACTCTGGTGTGCATATTGTATCAACACGGCGATCCATAGTCTTAACAAATTAGTTATGCTCTTGCAAAATAAATTCGAATGTTAAAATCTATATTTACGTGACAATCAGACTATCCTTCTTAAAGATACGATATTTTGTATCTCTATTTGGCGATGAGACTATCGTAAGTTAAGTCAGTGTCATCTTTGAAGGTCAGATACTTTGTTTGTTAGATAATTAAAAATTGCACTATATTAAACAGTTGCAATGTTAAAAAGTAACTATGTTATTGTTTGATCTTCAGTTCACTGTAGCAAAATAAGTATCTTTAGACAAAATCAAAATTCAATTAGGATCTGAGTATTTTTTTGGCTATTCCTACCTAATAGGATCTGCGTGTTTATGTCATTTCCTACCAGGTAGGAATATGGTGTATTTGTCTCTTCCTTCCAGGTAGGATCTGGGAGTATATGTCCCTTCCTACATATTGCAATGTTGGTGTATATGTTCCTTAATGCCAAGTAGGATCTAGGTGTATATATCCCATACTACAGAGTATGATCTGGGTGTAAATATCCCTTCCTATTTACTTATTACAATGTTGGTGTATATGTTCTTTAATGCCAAGTAGGATCTAGGTGTATATATCCCATCCTACAGGGTATGATCTGGGTGTAAATATCCCTTCCTATTTACTTGTTACAATGTTGGTGTATATGTTCCTTAATACCTAGTAGGATCTAGGTGTATATATTTCATCCTACAGAGTATGATCTGGGTGTAAATGTCCCTTCCTATTTACTTATTACAATGTTGGTGTATATGTTCCTTAATGCCTAGTAGGATCTAGGTGTATATATCCCATCCTACAGAGTATGATATGAGTGTAAAAATCTCTTACTACAAAAAAGGATATGGTTATATCCCCTTTCCTTATCTGTAGGATCACAGAGCCATAAGTCGTATGCAATATGTTATAAAAACGTCCCTGAAGATTACAGAAGAAACAATTATTAGTCAATAGAGAAGTTGGCAAGACCCAATTTGGCTTCAGGCCTAGATCTAAAACAAGAGAGGTTATTGTTATGCATTGATACTCTGGCAAGAACACACATTGAGATAAATAATGTACACAGGTTTCATTGACTTTTCAGAGGCTTTTGATCGAGTACACCATGCCATTTTTATTGATATTCACGAAATGATTGCCATTGTTGGTAAAGACATCCGCATAATTGCAAATCTATATTGGTACCAAAAAGATGCTATTAGAATTGAAAAAGATTTATCACCATGCAAATATTGTTCCAGAGGTGTAACACATGGATGTATCTTGCCACCATACCTTTTCAATATTTACACATAATTTATATTTGGAGAAGCATAGAACCTCCAGAATATTAGAATGTATAGAATGAATATGAACAATGCGATATGCAGATGGTATGGCACTTATGTCAAACCATAAATACAAACTGCGGAGACATTTTAATCGTGTTAAATAACAAAGCAGTCGGGCTGGTCATATGAATGTAAAAAAGACCTCTTAAACATATATAGTGACAAAAATGTTGAAAACAGGGTTGACGGTGCATCTTGAGAACATGCCGAACTCTACAATTACATTGGTACGAAGATCACTGAAGATACTTGAACAGAAACAGACATCAAATGCATAATAGGTATTGCAAGGGCAACGTGTATACTGTTGACCAAATTTCTCACGTCAAAACTACTCAAAATTGCCCAAAACGTAGGAACTTAACTAGTACGTTTTCTCTGTTGTGGGATATGGAGAAGAGCCATAAACCCTGATTGGTGTACTAGATTGGAATTTCGAAATGTGTTGTTAGATGCGGATATGCAGAATAAGCTAGAAAGAAGAAGGAAACAAATGAAAAAGTAGTGATGCAGCTGAATACAGAGCGAAAACTATGAAAATGTTGAAGCATAGAAAGCTTGGATATTTCGGCCACATAGAAGGACAAAACAGAATTGAAGGCAACCTTTGGGGAAAATACTAGAAGGCTCTCGGCCAAGAGCCAGACCTAGAATCTTTCAAGGTTGACAACTTCATATACTTGTTAGGAAAAGAGAAGAACCAGTGTCCAAGAATAGCTAACAATCGTAGCCCGTAGAGAGCCTTTTCAAATCAACCTCTACGGCAGAAATGACACTTCCAGGTAATTCAGGCAAGCAAACCATAGCAAAAGATCAAAAATCTTCCAGATTTACATAGTATAAAAACAAAAAGATAAACGGAACAACTACAATAACAACAAAAACAAATGATCACTTTCTAACAAATCTATAGAGTACACATTTGTTACTATTGAGAATCTTAATCCCTATGGAGCCATACGCGAGTTTCTTCCCAGCTTTTTACCATAAAAACTCAGGTTCTGGATTGCTTTGACTGTACATATCTGGGCGAGTCTTGAGTCCGTCTTGAAAGTAGCAGAATCTGTCATTTGTATCATTGGAAATCTAGCTGAAAACAAGAACTTAAGTGTTCAATCTGATTTGTTAAGATAATGAAACCTGATCTGACAAACATGCAAAGATATGACAAGACAAGTTTGTTTCCCCTTTTTCTACAAAACTATACAACGAAAGTAGAGAATGCCAAATAAATTAAAAAACATAATTATTTCTTGTAAGTAAATTATTGTACATAATCCTCGTTTATAAATGATCATACTGGATTTTCAGGTCCCATGGTATCATCATAATTTTTCTTAATTTAATATTGTACTCTTCTTAAGTGGATTTTATCGAAACGGAAACACGCACACGAAGTTATTATTCCACCCATTGGGAAAGATAGGCCAATTTGACCCAGACGAATTGGAACATATCCCATTTTTTCTCTATTCTTGTTCATAAAATGTATATTTCTTTCGATATAATCTTATTATTTAATTGCTACTGACGCTGCTGATCTCACATCTGATGTATATATCATGGATAACATTATAATTAATGATTGTGGTCGATATGACATAAAGAAAACATTCAACTAGAATAAATTGTATTCTTCCAACAAATTGTCGAATACATGATACCTAAAGAGACTATTATTTGTACTCTAAAAAAACATACAGTCGATCCCCGCTACAGTGCCCTCCTCTACAACGCGAAAACGGCCACAGTGCCACCTTTCGCAAAGCATCTAATTTTTCATTATATTTGTTTGTTTAAATAAAATCTCCACAACGCAAAATTCGGGCCACGCCAATTTTTTACCTGCACCATTTTTTTTTCTATAATTAACCCAGCTACAACGCGAATTTTGTAAGAGAGAATTTGAAGGAAGACACATATCGAAAAACTTCATCGCCGAAAACAGCTGTGACACACGCCCTAATGACTGCACATTTCACATACATGCATGTTGCGCACGGCGATAAGATGTTCCCAACTACAGAGGTCTTGACTGATGATGACATCATGCAAGTTGTTGGGGAGGAAGGGGATAATGAGGAGGATAATGACAATGACGATGAAGATGCTATCGCTGGAGTGCCAGTCCCAACTCCAACCTCATGTCAAGTACTGCAGTATTTAGAAAGTATAAGCAAGTTCCTGGACAACAAGCCAGATGCTGCTGAGGCAAGAGGGTCTGTGGATACCCTTAGAATGTACACTATGTATAAAGCTGACGCTTTAAAGTCACAGGCCACTCTTGACTCGTTCTTTTTCAAAATGAATATTTTTAATGATAAACAGACACAAATTGGTTATTATTTGTTTATTTATTTCAAACACTCAACTATGTTACTCCGGTCATTATGAGTAATATATTAACCTTATTAAACATACTGTGCATGAAATAGGTATCAATTAGTAGAAACGTGAGCACTTAATAGTCAGAACCCCTCTACAGTGCTAAATTCACTACAGTGCCAATTTTTCATGTGCACGGAAATTGGCACTTTAACAGGTATCGCCTGTACATTAAGAACGTGTTTGGTTTTGACAGTATTTCTTTGTGCGACCAAGAATCTGTTTATATTTTTTGCAAGTTTGTTAGAGGTGTTTGAAGATGAATATTATATAAGTATATGTTTTTGCATGTGTTTAACATGTATCTTTTTTAATTATTCAATTGTAGTTTTTTCTTATCTATCGTTTTTAGGGGGGCAAGCCGGACATAAAGGAAACAGCGGGAAGTAATTCATAGACAAAGCCATCTCTTCCAGCTTACTTAAACATAATAAACAACATTGACTAAGAATGAGGACTTTTTGATGGTAACATATCATATTAACAAAAACATAAATTTATTATGCTCATTATAAGATACATACGACCTTTACTCTTTCTACACGAGCGACGTGATAGCGTTGATTTAACAGGTGTGACGGGTTCTACGTTTTATTATTATTAATCTCATCAATGTCATGACGAAGCGTGTACACACAGCGGTCCACCGCAAAAACACGTAAGATAACCTGCGACATGTCTTTAGTTTCCGACACTGTTTGTTTGTCTCTGAACTTACTTTAATCTCATAGATCGTGCTTTTTGATTAATTACTTACATATTTTTGTGTTGATGTATGAACGAAAGCAAAGTATTAAAACTTGGAATCAAGTTACATGTTTATTAAAACTAAAGATTACATGTTTTGAGTTAGCATGTTTTAGCGAATAAGATTTATTTATATTTTGTATGTTTAATGATCAAACTATGATGAAAAACTAAGGCTAACAGCTCTTAAGTAGGTAAACAAGAATTGGAAGAAAACGGTCTTTTCCAGAAATGTCAGAAAGAAGCTTCAATCTTCAGCAGATAGACAGATACGAATACTTCGGGGAATTATTATTAATAATCCACTACCTTTATAGATGGCCTAAATGTTTTCAGTTTTAATTGGTTTGTTTTGTTACTCCCCATATGTCTTGTTAATAAATTCACTCTCAGACATCTGGTTTGAACATTCGTGTTGTTACAAAATTATTTTTGAGGGATTTCTAGAGGTGAACATGATTCGGGACGACCATTGCTAAATATTCCAATGATTAAAACCTTTTAAACAGCATTGCCAAGGATTAAATATAGAAGGACCAAAATCGCCCTATAATTAAAAAAAAAGAAACTTGCAAAAGAAAGATAGAAACGGAAACTCAAATATGCGTCGTCGCCGCAAAACATTTTTACCAGCCTCTAGAATGAATAATTTGCTTAAGTATCAGAAAAGGGAACGTTATTACTAAAGAATAAAACCAGTGTTGGCGAAGTCTCAGTAAAAGAAGTGTGAAGTCATCCTATCAATTGAGCAATTTGCTCTCCGATGCCGAACATTTCATATACATAGCATGCAAGCTACTTAATTTAATAAGATAAGCACTTTTAAAAAGTAAACGGATATAATAGATATCAAATAATTAAAACTGTATCTAGGAGAATGTACCAATTTACACCAGACGGTTAACTTCACGTTCCTCTATATCTACAAACTCTAAAGTTGTACGTCGACTGAATCAAAAATGTGCCTGTTATTTCGGTGCGTTCACACAAACACACAAAGCCACAAATACATAAACAGACATTCAATTTTATTGTGAAAAACACAATACTAAAACAAACTTTTGCGAAAACTTATGATTCAATAGGTTTTGAAGATATTTCACATTCGCTACCATTGGAAGTGTTAATGTTGAAATTTTTTAAAACGATTATTAATAGTGTTTTGACATCTCAAATCTATATGTTGAATTGTAAATTTTTCTGCATTTCACTTTAAGCGGGAGTAGGAGTTAACTGCACCACAAGAAAATAAAAATGTAAAACCAATCAGATGCCTGAAGTTGAAAAATCAATTTATTTGTTTAGGTTGATTCGTTCAGTGTATATGCAAATTAGTACCCACTCATGAAATAGTGTAATGTTAACTAATAATCACTGGTCATGACCCTTGTTCGAATCTATTTGCAATATAAAATTGTTGTGATTGCAATATATTGTTATAACAAAATTTAAGAACCTTAAATAATAATTTGCCAAAATTGTTATTGTAAATTGATTCGTGCAGGGATCATGCAAATAAGTATTAACTCATGAATTGGTATAATTCTTACTATTATACAGCTGGTCAAAGCCCCAGTGTTGGTCAAAGCCCCAGTGCTGGTCAATTTACAATACAAAATGTTATTCTTTGCAATATACTGTTAGAAAACTTCTTTAAGAACCTCAAAACATAGTTTGGCAAAAATGTCACGGTTAATTGATTTGTGCAGGGGTTATGCAAATTAGGGTTTCTTCATACAAGACAGTTGATTGATCTCATAAAAGCACTGGCATGATCCCTTGTACGAGTCAAAGTACCATTAATATGTTGGTGCATTTAGTTTATCGATTTTATACACTCTTGGTTAGCACAATATACACATTTTCATTTAATGCTGATAAATAAGGCACGGGAATTGCTGCGGAACTGGAAAGGGTTATATTTTTTACTATATATAACAATATACGCTAAGTACCTAACAAAAAAGGCATTTTTTCACGTAACATTTAACCAAAGTCAGTGAAATTCGTCTCATTGAGCCATAGTTACTTTTGGTGCTGAACATTAAGATACGACCAATTTATTTTTTGACCTCATCAGTGGTGAGAGGTTGTTTTGATGACGTCACGGTCAAGCTTAACATCATAACTTAAGAACAAATGGTCGTACCGTAAAAACAAATATTTATATTTGTAATTGTCACGGCAACACCTTTCATTTGAGACCATTCTCCATCCAATATGAGCATATTGTTTTTTACCATTAGTCAGCCCTAGCGGTCAGTTAGTTCAGGTTAACTTTTGGCAAAGGCAAAATTGTGTGTCAATATACCCTTATGATCAATAAAATTCCAGTCCGGTTGAGTCATTGAGGGTGCAAAGAAACCCCAGATCCCCCTCCCACGACTACTGTGGGTGGCATGTTAAATGTAATGATTAGGCAATTGCGCAATTATGAGCTTAAGATATCAAACGGATTGAAAATTGTTTTAAATCAGTCATTGACAAAGAGTGCAGGTAGAGGTCTTTAGTAAACCTCGAAGCAGGATGTGTGATCTATTCTCTTTGATGTAGGATGTTTATATTGGGTCCACCCAGACGTGTTTGAAATACGACATGCATTCATTTACTGAGATGCCCGTGTAATATTTCACACCTGTTGCCGAGCGGGAACGTGTTGACCAACTTAACAGTCTTTTTTAAGTGAAATGTTTTCTTGTACTATTTTATGTGTGCTGGTTTATTTAGTATCAAAATAACATAGCGGCAAGAGTCAGCTGTGAAACAATATAATGAAAATGCATGTGATTCACTTTTATTCATTGTTTTAAAAAACATAGATAAGGGAAGTTATTGGAACAGTTCTATGAAAGAGACTTATACAACTTATAGTATCAGTTCATTACCTGATTGTGATATGTGGACCGGTAGTTTCGACTTTGGGCAGAATCTTATTTATAGATTCAAGAAACCTAATATGTTTTTACTGCTTTAGCTATTTTAAGGAAGCGGAACCTCACAGTGGAATTTCTAGAGTTTTCTATTCTACAATTTATTAAAACTGAAAATTGCTCCGAGCGGCGTTCGAACCCATGTTCGACTGATTAACATGTAACGGTTATACCGACTACTCCAAAGGATCGATGAGAGTTTCTTTTCTATATTTAAGTAGTACAATATTATAATATTTGACGATTAATCAGCTGATATCATCGAGTTTATACAAACCTTTGAAATAAAAGACGAATGTAAGTTTTGTTGTTTTATTCAAGTTAGAGGTGAATCTGTGCTAATAATTTGCTTATGTTATGAAAAGTCGTATGGCTGGCATTTTTACACTTTGCATAAATTAAAGATGGTTGCCGTAAAAATACATGTTAAAACCTTTAACAATTTCTGACTATATTTTTAGAATCCAAGTTCATGCAATAAAAAACAAACTATGTTGCGTAAAGAACAAAATCCCAAGGTCAGATTTTGGTTTCAATGCCATGTTCAAGGTCAAATATCAATTTAAAGTTTAAATCTCTATTTTGACCTTGCTATTGACCTTGAATGTTTTGTTTGATATCATAATTCGATTACACAGTCGTATTTGGGCATGGAAAAGAAAGAACAAAAGAGCTGTTTAAGAACTTAATGACAAACCTATACAGACTCTGAAATCCCGTTCGATATCGCTCGTCACATTATAATAGTTTAATTTACGTAAAAGTTTAACTTGATTACTTGTACGTCAACGAGGACAAATATTCTTTAAATAGTTATGAAGAAGAAGTAAATACTTAAACTGCATATAGTGACATGTGATGTGAATAATTACACTCACAACCAGGATGGTTCGATTTATTATAAAGGATTAAAGCTCACTATGACTTACGATGACCGAAAAACACGCAGTAGTTCTTCTCGGGATTGCAATCCGGAATACCTGGTGATAGCCAGACGCATTACCTACTGAGCCCCTCTAGAAGACCAAAGGGTGTAAAGTGTGTATTTTACCAAAGATTCAACTCTTTCAAAAAATATGCTATGTGATAATATTTCGAGAAAAATGTTCGTAATGCTCCTAGTGCATAGTCTCTTTCTCACACCAGACAGCTAACTATCCTACAATGACACATGCTTTAATATTCAAAAAGCTTTCGTTTTTACATGCCAAGGATAAATAGATAAATGTTTTAAGCCTTTCTTTATAGTTAAACAATGTTGAGATTCTTCGAGATGTAAATGGTTTAAAGTTTTTTTACGAAAACAAATCAGTAATAAATGTATATTTCAGGCTGTGTGTTTTGATAGCATCCTTTCGAGAAATAAATGTCACCCAAAAAACGAAAGAATGCAACAAGTTAAAAGGTAGTCTGGCCAAAACAGAAGGCATCCCTTTATGTAGTAATTGACATGTCACTGATGGGAGAAAAAGTAAGTGTTATTGTATTCTCCAGTTTATGACGTTAATTTTCAGTGATGTATCTAACAGCAGACATTACTCTAACTTACTGTGCTTTGTGATGTACAATTATTACTGCTCATCTTGGAAATAAATCTACAAAGACAAACCATTTGACATTGAGACGTCTTCTCTCTCTAGGGTATGTCTCAGCCATGACATGTCAACAAAACAGATCATTATCTACCTTGGGTAAATAAAGAATAAAACATTAGGTTATTATTTGAGTTATTTCAACATATATTCATTTATATGTCTGCTGAAATTGTGTTGGCATTATTTGAAGTTCAAAGAATGTCCCATACACACGATAGTAAGTTGGATGGTTGTAAGTGTTTCACAAAAATGCTACCTCTTATAAAACAATCTGAAAATAAACTTGAACTTAAGCTTTAACTTATATGACACACGTGTCCAATAAATCTAGAATTTCTATTGTTTTAAAAATCATCATAAATGGAAACAGATCTTATGTTAGTACAAATGCCAGAAGATTTAAAATTATATTTGACCAGGAATAATTCTTATAACTGAAACGTTATCGCAGATTATTCCACCTCATTATTTTCTCGAATAATCTTAATCCAAATTATAAACTAGCTCCACATTTAAGTCGTCTTGTTTTCATTATTTTATGTTTTACGAAATGATTTTGCTCCTCTAATAGCACTTTTAAATATAAATGGTGGTAGAAGAGCTTCTTTTTAAAAAACAAATGTGTTAGCTATTTTGATGTGATTAAAAATAGTAACCGTAACCAGTGGTATGTTAACTCAAGAAATAGTACAGACATAACACAACAAATTATGTTGACCCAAAATAGCCATATCATTAGATTTCAAGGGGATTTTATGTTTTTTACCACCTTGCCAGCCAAATTGTGGGAACGCATGATATCATTCGACATATTGTGTTTGATCCCAAATATATCCGATCTCTTACCCAAAATTGGATGACCATATGGCAAGTCGTCTACTTCCGGTACATTTTTTAGTAAACTCTGTCATTGTAGCTTTTTCATATTTTGTTAGTGAACTTGTTAGTAATAACCAAATTAAAGCTTCGGTTGTAATTCTGGTTTTAGATATGTAATGATGTTGCAAATTACTACATGTATACCAAAATTCAGCGAAATCCATGTCGATATAGTTCCAATACAGCCATCCAAAGAGTTAAGGGTTGCGTAAAATGTGACATTTTGATTGGTTCATTTCTCTATCGTTTTCATACCGTAGTTAATGTTGGTGCTTTTAGCCAAACAGGAGGTAGACATAGTAAATATTAATCAGATTAATTTAAATTTTGCATTTGGAGTTAGAAATGATACTTGTTTGTTGTCAACTAATCGGGGTTGTCTTAAATATTGCGAGTTTACCTTACCAGGGGGTCTAAGATTTTGAAAGATCCCGTATTCCTCTTGAAATCTAATGATATGGCTGTTTTTGGTCAACATATTTTGTTTAGTTGCCGTGATACTCATTTTTAAGATATTTTTCATGCATTTCATGTGATCAAATGTGACATCATAAAGCATCTGCGTACGAAAAATATGTCTCTAGCTGTAATATTTCTTGAGTTACCAAACCGCTGGTTACGGTTACTTTTTGTTAACACCCGATATATGTTAAACATATTTACTAAATAATATATAGTATGCTGTGCTTTGTTATGTACCCACAAATCTTTGTTGTCTCTTTAATATTGTTGTAAACAGTTTCATTTTTTTCATTCTTTTAAGAACCTCCTCATTTGAGACCCTAGCAGTCAATGGTATTTGTAATATTCTTCTAAATTCCCATGGCTTCTAGCCTGTCTTCTGCTTTACCAAAGCCCGGATTTTGCAGCCTTACAGCAGTACTGAATATACACATGTTCTGACCAGAACCATCTTTTTTTTCATTGAAAGATTGGAAATTATTACCACACTTTTTAGATTGTTATAAAGTTATGTAATATGAACTAGTTTCAGTCATATGCAGTAAATATAGTTAACAGTATATATTTGAAGGCATTCAGATTCAATATATGTGACTCCTTATTCCTTGGTCTTTATCTTAGAGAGCAACTTCATCAGATCCTGGACATGTCAAAAGGCATTTAGTTTACCCTCAACAATCTCATGGAGTGTCTTCATACTAACTGTACCAGTGAGGTGCTGGTTTCCTCTCTTCCTGTTTCTTCCGCTCAAATTTGATATTCTTCCCTCCTTACCCAAATCTTCCATATTCTGGTTATGCCATGATACTATACATGTGATTCTTTCTCCTCTAACTTTAGTAGTTATACAAAAGTTTGTTCTCAATGCAATCGTATGATGTGTTTTCTACAAAACCAAACTTTCTTCAACGTCATCATAGGCGCACTTTTGTTAACAAAGACCAACATTACGACACAACAACTTAAAAGTAATGTGCTAACATGTGTTCATATTTACCATTTGTAAAGAGAATCATTGTGTATGGTTTAAATGTTACCAAACTAACTTAAAGGTTTAAGGAAGTTGCATCTTATACAATCTAATGTTAGAAAACTTCAAATCTGCCCTTTAAAGATGCAATAGGTTACATATTCACATATGACATAACTAACCTCTCTTTAAAGATGCAATAGGTTGCGTATTCACATATGACATAACTAACCTCTCTTTAAGGATGAAATAGGTTACGTATTCACATATGGCATAACTAACCTCTCTTTAAGGATGAAATAGGTTACGTATTCACATATGACATTGCTTACCTCTCTTTAAGGATGAAATAGGTTACGTATTCAAATATGACATTACTCACCTCTCTTTAAGGATGAATTAGGTTACGTATTCACATATGACATAACTAACCTCTCATTAAAGATTAAAGGGGTTACATATTCACATATGACATAACTAACCTCTTTAAAGATGAAATAGGTTAATTATTCACATATGAAATAACTCACCTCTCTTTAAGAATGAAATAGGTTACGTATTCACATATGACATAACTAACCTCTCTTTAAGGATGGAATAGGTTACGTATTCACATATGACATTACTAACCTCTCTTTAAGGATGATATAGGTTACGTATTCACATATGACATTACTTACCTCTCTTTAAAGATGAAATAGGTTACGTATTCACATATGACATAACTAACCTCTCTTTAAAGATTAAAGAGGTTACATATTCACATATGACATAACTAACCTCTTTAAGGATGAAATAGGTTACGTTTTCACATATGACATAACTAACCTCTCTTTAAGGATGAAATAAATTGCGTAATGACATATGACATTACTTACCTCTCTTGAAGGATTAAATAGGTTACGTATTCATATATGACATTACTAACCTCTCTTTAAGGATGCAATAGGTTACGTATTCACATATGACATTACTAACCTCTCTTTAAGGATGGATCAGGTTACGTTTTCATATATGACATTACTTACCTCTCTTTAAGGATGGCATAATTTTGCATAAAAACGGTCCATAAAGGCATTTGGCTTATTGGATGCTGAGCTAACTGTTTTATGTACCATTTTAACATCCAGTTGGTCGGAATTATCGAATCATTATTTGTGAGCAATTCGATGACGCTGTGGAGATATGTAGACATGGGTTAACTAGAAACAATTAGTAGTCGTAGATAGTACCACCACAATCACTAAGGACAATTGTTCTTTAACTTCAAGAACAACATTCAATACTAGATTGGCCACTCTAATAAACAGAGTAATATATTGAATTTAGAAAAATACAATTGGACTGTTTGGAATCCAGTCTCTTGTAAAATTATTGGAAAAACAAAAACCTTAAATCTCTACAAACATTAAAGGCATTCGGATCATAGATGCTTCAAAAGCTTAACACAGGACACAGTATTTAACAGTATGAGGCCTCTTACTAACCAATATTGCACCAAGAAGCAGTATCATAGTTACCGCATTTCGTTAATATGTTTTATCCTTTTTCGTCTATCAATCTACTTATTTATAGGTGGAGTAGTTGTTATTCCTTTTGGCTATTTGTTTGGTGTTCACTCAACTTTTTCGGAATGTATCAGCACTTTATTGAATGAGCAATGGGCACATTAAATCTTTTCATGATTTACGCAGCAATTGACCTGTTAACCACGCTGTAAACATTGCTGGTAGTCTAACCATTCAATGAATTGTATGGCACACAAATGTCAAATATGCCTGGCAATAAAGAGTCGACAAATGTGCTTAATAATTAGCAGTACTACCCAGCATCCATATGAATGGCAAAATAAACAATTAGGACTTAAAAGAAATACGAGTGATTGCATAGATGGGCAAGAAGGCAGACCCATCTTTAATAACATAACCGCTCCAAACCCCAAAGTCAACATCGAATCTCTGAAAGCATGTGAACATGTCACAGTCTTTTGTTTACGATCTCTACATTTACTGAGAAATACTCATCAATAACAGAACTTAAACGGATATACAATGTCCTCTTTGCCCCTAATGTGATGAGACAGTGGCACAACATCATCTGAATATGTAGCTATTGACCACCAAAAGATATATACTCACATACCATACAATATTAGCATTAACAAATCTTTTCTGTCATAAAGTCATATAGTGAATGCTGAATTGACTGCTGGTTTGACAATGTTTTTAAACGTTGATATCGTAGCAAAACAAAATTTACAAAAGATGTTTAATCAGTGTGTAGTGAAAACAAGAGTTTTAAAAATGACCCTCTGAACTCTGTCGAGGTAAATAGCGGATAAATATTAAATCAGCTTTTTAGAAATGTATGTTCAAGTTTAAAGCGATGAAGGAATTTTTGAATTTGAAAGTTAAATAAACATAATCAGAAATTATTTTTGATAAGAAAGTCACATCTTTATTGTCAGTTTGAATGCCCTTATTCTCACTATTCTCCTTCTCTTATTCAAAACACATACAAGCCTACTGACTATCGTCTGCATAAACACTTACTCTCGCATCTGCTGAACAGGTTGTGGTTACACATTTTACACAGTTTTTCAAGAAAGTTTGGACCATGATTAAATGCAGTTTCTTGTAACAAGATCAACACAGTTATATCGACCAAAGTGTGTAGTTAAATGAACCAGACCAGAATTGCCAACTTATCTAGTCAAAGCAAAAAAGCTCCGTAAAACATGTTGTAGTCTGTATTTCTTAAAAAATCTGACTTGGTTGAGAGTTTCGCCGATTTTGTTCATCAAATTTAGAGAGTGATTATATAACCATTTTTTTTATTTTTTTTATCTTTTATTCAAGAATTGGCATAGTTATACAATTTGTTCTTTACATCAATGTCCATTGAGGCAACACACAGTTTTGTAC